>CAUYTI010068274.1:0-50296 GCA_963575145.1 Galago senegalensis | reverse complement strand
CCTTCATCCTGGGCCATAGTTGTGATCTATCCTTCATATAAAAGTGTTATATGTTAACACTGTTAAATTGGTTTCTAATAGTACTGAGTACATTGGATACTTTTTCTTCCATTCTTAAGATACTTTACTAAGTAGGCTATGTTCCAGCTCCATCCATGTAAGTATAAAAGAGGTAAAGTCTCCATCATTTTTAAGGCTGCGTAATATTCCATGGTGTACTTATAGCACAATTTATTAATCTATTCATGGGTCGATGGGCACTTGGCCTTCTTCCATGACTTGGCTATTCTGAACATTTTTTAAACAATTCTTCCACAGAGCCAATAGCCCTCCTTTCCCATCTGTATTGACTACTGCATATAGGTGTCACAAACTGCCCCCTGGAGTTCCCCCATTCTATCAACCGAGGACTCACCTTCCCAATTCTCTTGTCTGGAGCCCTGTTTTCCTGGAACCTATGTTTTCTCTTTCTGGATTTCTTCTTCACATCTCCTGCTACGTACCTAGGGGCTGCCTGAGAAGCTGAATGTACCCAGGAGATCCAAAAATACCTTTCTTCTATCCCCAGACCAGAATCATAGTTTCATTGGAAATTTAATTCTAGGTTGAAATAAATTTTCCTCAGCATTTTATCTTCTTCCCAGGCAGTTATTAAAAAATTATTTGCCATTTCTGTTTCTTATCTTTGGATGTGATATTTTTTCACATTTGGAAGCATTTGAGACATTGTCTTTAGTCTTATTGTTCTAAAATTTTATAATCAGGAGCCTTGATGTCAAGTCTTTATTTATTTTGTTGGGTAATCAGAGAGCCAGTTCAATCAGAGGACTCACATGTTCCCATTCACGGGGAAAGTCTTTGTAGTGTATACTGGGTGATTGCCTTCCATCTTTGGGTTCTCTTTACCTGCAGTGTCTACTAGACAATTGTCAGACTTCTCAGATTATCCTCTAAATTAATCCCCCACTTTTCATTTTCACCTCTTCACTTTCTTCATTTGGGGGAGATATTTCTGACTTGGTCTTCCAATGATTCTGTTCAAGTTTTGATTGTAATCATATTTTTATTTTCTGAGCGTGCCTTCTGTTCTTTGTTTTTTAAAAAATAACATCTTTTTTCCCCCTTTGGTTCCATAAATGCGCTATTTTCTCACCTCGAAGGGTATTACATAAAGTTTTTTTGACATTTATTCTGCTTTCTACATTGTTTTCTTTAAACAAAAGGAACTCATTTGGGTTCCTTTTTTTTTTTCATATTTCATGGTTGTCATCCATATTTAAGAGCAAGGCCTTGAAAATAATTGGAGGCTCTGTGTGTGTGTGTGTGTGTGAGTGAGAGAGAGAATATAAGGGTATGGTGGTCTATTGGGGGAGGAGCATTTCTTACTGTCTTCACTGTAGAATGCTTAAGCATCAGATAGATGCCTCTCTCTCTCTCTCACCAGGAGAATTCACTTTCTTCAAAAATCTCAAACTCTTACTGGGGTTGGCCTCTCCCTCTCTCTCATCTCTATCACTATGGCTATTTCTACACCTAACTGTTTTTATCTTGAATTTGGGTGGGAAGATAGCGTTAGAGAGTGTGTTTCTCACTATTCAAGGATATAGAATTTGACTTACTTCTGTTTTTAACTCTAAAGACTCAGCTGGGCCTTCTGCTTTGCCAGGTGTCCTGCGTTTGTACCTGTGGCTTTTCCAGTTCAATGTAATTAGAGGACCAACCTCTGCTCCACCATCTGGGCAGAATAATAGACAGGTGGCTTTTCCGGGGCAGACGGAGACCTGGGGGTCTAACCGTTCTGCACGCTGATTTCAACCAACATCTTCTTCTCAGTTCTGCCTCATTCACTGTCTCTGGGGTTCCCGGTGCCTCCCGCTGCCGAGCCTTCTGCGGGCTTTGCAGAGCGAGTCAGCCCACGCCCCGCAGGCGCCCCCTGTCGGCTGTCAGTGCCCTTCCTCTGCTCTGCTCCACCTCGAAAAAGCGGGTTGAAATCTCTTACCTGCTACTCCCCTCTCATTCTCTGCACCCCTGCTGGCGTTCATCATTCATTTCTTCATATTACAGGGCTTCACAAAGATCCAATCTAGCGTTTTAATCAGAAAACCTGGTGTATATTTTGGTATGCTTCTCATTGCCTAGCGCAGCGGTGTTCCACGAGGACTTGCAGACGGAATTAGTGGTTGGGTCTGAGCCTGCAGGTCTAGCACAGGGGCCACCAAGTCTATGTGCTGAGCCTGGGGACACAAGGAGCAAAAGACCCCTTTGTGAGAGTGGAAAGGAGGCCAGAAAAGAGACTTCTCCGTGATAAATCAGGAAGAACTCCTTTTCTTTCGAGATCTGAGTTAATGAGGGCTGATTGGAACCCTTGTAAGTTTGCACCCCTTTCCTCTGTTTTGGACATTAGCAGGCTGTGTCGCTCAGGCTGTACAGTGACAACCACAGCTGGAAAATGCAAGAAGTGCCCCTAAAATTTCTGGTTTCTTAGCCTTAGGGCCTAAACTTTCCAAACACTTTGAATTAAGCCATTCAGTTCAGTTAGCAGAATGGAAGCCCTCCTGCGAAGAGCCCCTAACCAGGGTGGAATGTTGGGGTGTAACCAGGCATCCAGGGATGACCTTTGCTTCCCTCCAGTTGGTTGCAAAGCAATCAGACTTGCATTTCCTATTTCTTTTAGGATTTCACAGGGTTTCTGGAGAAATGGCGGCCATGTAAAATTTGGGGATAAGCCCCTCATGATCTCTGCTGAGACCCCATGTATAGTGGACAGCTCTGTTGTTCCCATGGGCATAAGGATTTTGGCCAAGGCTCTGAAGCCTCTGACTCCATGTCCACCTCTCTTGGCCGTTGACATACTGAGACTTCTGTTGGAGCTCTGGGCATCCCAGGAGACCGCAGGGAGTGGACCAAGGTTCTGCTGCTCCAGATACCCACTTTTGTGTATCTCAACCCCCATCCAAGGGCTTGAAGGATCCTCTCCTTTTGTTTTAGGTGAGTCCACCTCTTAAACTAAATTGGGGTTTGCTTTTCAGATGTTTGGTATCAGCTTCTGTTTTTTTTTTTTTTTGTAATATAAAATATTATCAACCCCAGTGTGGTGCACTGGAAACCAGACTCAGAACAGGATCAGTCAACTTCTTGGTTTGGAGCTGGGATTTCCAATCCTTATGCTGCATCTTTGATAACAATGGGACTGAAAGGCAGTGCATGTATATCCCACACATTATCTGGCTGAACTCTGCAGTTGGAAAACCTGGTTGGGCTTGACTGTGGCTTTTCCAAATGTGTCTGGCCACAGAACTCCTTTCCCTCTTCACATTTATGAGCACCTACATCCGTTAGGGCACCCACAGGAAGCAGCTGGCACACTCGAATTGGGATAATTGGAAGAGGCTTAATTTATGAAGGGGGGCTCGTTATGACAGTATGGGCGGCATGTAATGCATAATACAGGAACCTGGGAGCAGCTGCCTGGAGCACTTACCATCTCACCCAGGAGGGCAAGGAAAGGGCAAGGGAATTTGGCAGGTCAGAGCCTGTTGAAAGCTCCCTATTCTGTTTCCCAGAGGGCTACTCCTTCTCCACCTGGGCCATTGTCCTGTCATCAGAGGTCTGGCAGGGCTGAGAGCTCACTGGCTTTGCAGCTTGGCAGCCCTTAATGTCAGACCCTGGGCTCAGCCTCAGCCTGTCTGCCCTGTGACTGCAGGCAGGGACTTCATTGCTGCCATGGGGCCATCTGGTTATCCACACATCTTCTGAATCACATGTTCATACTCTCTAGGGCCATAAGGAGGAGTGAGCAGGACTGGCCAGCCAGTGCCTGCTCTTCTCCTAGGACACAGGGCTCAGCCTGTGGTGCAGGGTCCAGAAGCCAGGTCAGAGGACTGGGGTGGGAGGAGCCACTTCCCTAAAAACTTTGGTTTCTGGAGTGGAGGGTGGCTCCTGAGAAGCTGCCACCGGACAAGTTGTCCACCTGGAGAGATGAGGCAGTGAGGAAGGCTGTGGGCAGAGACTAAGGGGCAGAGACCAGGATGGCTACATGAGCAGTGTGCAGAAGAAGGTGGGGCAGAAGCAACCTCTTAAGCTGAAGATCCTGGTGGGCTTTTTATGGGTCTCTCTGGCCAGCAGATGGGTCTCTGCTGCTGGGATGGAGGGGGCTGATGCTCATTTTCACAGGGTTTTATTGCTTTTCCTGCAAGCATCTCTCTTTCTCTCTCTTTTCTACTTTGTTCTCTCTGCCCTTCTCCTTTATATTTGCTCCTCTTTCTCCTGCCACTGCTGTTTCCCCACCGCTGCCTTTTCCTGAATCCTTTACTCTCTCTCTCTTCTTCTGTTCCTCAGTCTCTCCTTCCTCTTGCGATACATTTTTTTGTGTGTGTGTTAGGCTGTGATATCTATGTATTTTAAATCCCAGGGGTGTATCTGCTAATTGTTCTTTTAGGGAAATAATTGTGCAAGTGAAGATGATTAGATAATGAAAGCGTTCTCTGGGGCTGGCCTCTTTACAAATTGATGGGGATGGGGATGGGAAGAAGATGTAATTAGATGCCTCTCAGGGCTCGGCCAGAGGCTGACTCTGAGAGCTTGTCCTGGGAGCAGGATTGGACATTCTGTGGCTTTCCAGGAAGGCAATGATCAGAGAGTGCCATGATATGGCTTGGGGCTTAGACCCTGTGGAATTTCCAGATCCAGACAAAGATTCTGAAGACACTTGGGTTTCTGAAACATAAGCACATGAACACACACACACACGGCAAGATTTTGGCTTCCCTCCCTCAGGCAGAAGGTTTTGTAGATACTAAATTGCTGAAACACATCAAGTCTGGAATTGCTTCATTGCACACTAATGGTGGCCCTAAGCTTTCGGCTCACTCACTCTTGTCATATAATAAATGCTAACAGACACATGCTTTCCTTCCCCAGTTTTTGCTCTTGGTTCAGCACCAGTAGCCTTGCAGGACCTTTCTGGCTCACCTGGGCCATTCCAGGTGCTCGCCCCATTTTTGTATCCAGCCACATGCCCACCAGCCCAGCAGAAAGAGGCAGGCAGGCTCATTCCTCATAGCCAATGGGCACTGGGAGAGGTAGTGGGGAGGGAGAGGACCTGAGTTGTGAAGAGTTCAAATGGTGTTGGGCGTGTGGGGGAACAGGCAAGCAAGACAGGGAGAATGTGCCTCTGTTAAGGGATCGGGGAGCTGGCAGGAGTAATTGCTTGGAAGAATAACAGGGGAAGGGAGACAGATGCTGACTTAGAACCACTATTTTGCAAAGGAAGCATTTGATGCTGAGGGGACTCACTCTTCTGCAATGGGATCTTGATACTTCTGCACTGAGCAGAGGAATGATTCCTCTTGCCTTGAGTTGGGGTTGCTGTTGGTGACTTGTCTTATCAACAGAATGTGACAGGAGTGATGTTCTGGGTCTTCCAAGGCCAGCTCATAGGGGCTTTGTGATTTCTGCTTCTCTTCTCTAAACACTCATTCATGGGGACATTTCCTCTTGGAACCCACTCCCATGCCAGCAAAGCCCAAGATACACAAGCAGAGTCCACCTGCATGTGTTCTGCATGGTGCCCAGCTGAGAGGTCTGCAGGTAGCTGGCTTTAACTGTCAACCATTGGGAGAGGGTCATCTTGGATGTCCAGCCCAGCTGAGCCATCAGTGACTGTAGCCGCAGCTGCCACCTGCCTGTAACTGCTGAGAGATCCTGAGCAGGAACCACACAATGGAGCCCAGTTAATCCGCAACATTGTGAATCATGATAAATTATTGTTTTGACTCACTAGCTGGTTATGCAGCAATAGATAACTTGAAAGCTCAGGATCCTGAATTTTAAACATGGACCAAAGGCTCTTCTTTCTGCCCTTTCACAATTACTTTCAGAGAAAAGGGATATTTTTAAAGCCAGCTGCCCTGACTACACGGATATGTTCCTTTCTTTTTGGATAATAGTTGGCTAGGCTTGAGCCATAGGCCAAGGTTGTGCACATGGGTGTACACAGCATAAGCAAAGGTACTGGGGCAGAAATGAGCACTTAGGGCAGGGGCTATCCAAGAGTCCACCCTTCTTTTCTGAAGAGCTCCATCTGTGCTGTGGGCAGAAAGCATCCTGAAATTCTCATGTCTCTGCTTCTACCATCTGGAATCCACAAGGAAGCTTCCACTTTCTCCCTATCCATCCTCATGGCATGTGTCTTTCTATGGGTAGCCAGGGCTCACATTTGATAAGAGCCATATACCAGTGGCCAAGGCATGTGACAATGAAAAAAAGGGGGAAAGGAGACAGAGAAGAATGAGTGCCTTGAAATTCTGGGGCCCAGGGCTCAGGATGTTGGGGGCAACAGGACAAAAGTCTCATTTGTTAGGAGCCAAAGAGAGCCAGTAGTTTCCTTCAGAAGTTAGAGGGTGAAGAGAGGGGGAGGCAGAGAGTGAATAAACAACAAATAAATCAAATATCATGTCAGGGGGGGATAAGTGATGGGAGCATGGCAAAGTGGCAGGAGGAGTACGTTGTGTGTGGATTGGGGCAGAGAGAGGCAGGGGAGGCCTTGCAGACAAGGCAACAAAGAACAGGAACTTAAAGGAGATGGAGAAGCCCCATGGGCTTTCTGATTCAGAGAATGGTCCATGCAGAGGAAAAAGCAAGTCGAGAGGCCAGAAGGTAGGGGTGTGCTGGTGTTCTCACGAACATCTGTCTGTACAGCCTCTGTCTTGTACAGTAGCCCATCCGCACATGGGCAAGATGTCATTTGTGGAGTTTTCAGCTTCCAGAGGTTTGCATTTCAGACTACATGAATGTTATCTAGCTATACCATCTAAAAGGTAACTGTGGCATAACAAAAAAAGTTATATCTCGTTATGGAATCAGGCTTGAGTTCCATTATTTCACAACCTATGGCAGATTCAGAAGCTCCTTAAATGTGACTCCTCTAGTCACAGCTCTTCTTGGTCCAGAGACTTTGAAGTTAAAAGGCAACCAGTATCCTGGCTTTGGGGATTAGAAAATTTGAATCTTGGTTCACTTACAGGCTGCGTGGCCCTAACTCAAGAGTTACTTAAGCTCTCTGAGCCTTTCCTTTGTTTATCTATAAATGGAGATAACAGCAACATCTACCACCCAAACCAGGGAGAAAGGCAGATGAGATTGTACATGTTAAATTGTTTATGAACGGTGGACTTTTATGTAACACAAAAGTACTGGGCCATTTGTTGGTTTCTTGATATTTTAGTTATTTATAACTAACAATATAAAAAAATTAATGGCTAAAACAATTTTTTTTTTTGCTTATAGTTCTGAAATGTGGGCTGGGCTCAGCTGGCTGGTTCATCTACTGGTTTTGTCACTTTTGTGATTTCGGTTGCCCAGCAGCTCCATCCTGGAGCTGGATGACTTAAGAAGGATTTACTCACACCTCTGGCTTCACTCACACTTCTCAGCTAGGGCCCTGAGCCTTATGTCTTGTTCTTCTCCACATGTTTTCTCTCTTCTTAGCAGGATAATTAGTTTTCTTTTACACAGTGACAGCCACTTTCCAAGATGAGAGTAGCAGCTCTTAGGTGTTTTGAGGGCTTGGTTCCGAAGTCACACTTTGTTACTTTAGACTGGCCGAAGCAAGTCACAGCATCCTGTGAGTTTCAAGGAGTGAAGTGAGCATCACCGGTGAGTGGGAGGCACTGCAAAGTCACACTGCAAAGGAATGTGCAGCACGGGTGGACGGAAGGGGCCACCACTTCTATTCTCTAGCCTCAGCACAACTCTCCCTGTCACGTGCAAAAGACACTGACCCTTCCCAAGACTGTCCAAAGTTTTATCTCATTATGACATCATGCATTAAGTCTATTATCTCATGGTCTGCAGCAGGTTCAGAAGTAGATCAGGGCCTCCCGTGTGACTCTTCAGGTGCAGCTCCTCTTGATTAGGAGATGTTGCACTCAACAGACAACTATTCTGTCTCTACTACCATAAAATGTAGTGATGAGTCTAGATTGCCATAATTCCTATTTAAAATGGAGAGAATGGGGACCACAAAGCAGGCGCTGGTTCACAGCAGTTATGAAGTCTGGCTGTCACATGTTGGCTTCCCTTATGAGGGTCAGAGAATGTTTCTTGATTCTGAGAAGGTTATCCTTGATTCTGAGAAGGTTATCTCATCTATCGCTTTCTCTAGCTCTTAGAGCTTCCCTCTGGACTCTTGATTCTACCCCTTGAGATGCCTTTTCTTTCTTTCTTTTAGGAAATTATTTATGTCTGCCGCTGAGTAGCTTTCTCAACCTTATTCCTGCTTATGGAAAGTAGAGGTTCAGAGATCTCCTTTTAATTACCCTTTTCCTATTAGTCCACATTTGTAGTGCTTTCACTGTTAAAACTCTCTTAAAATTTTTGTGTGTTTCCTACAAATCTTATTGGGGTTCACTCCATGCCCCTAAAGTTTCATCCATAATTATTTTTGAGACAGACCTCTATCTTTGGGTGTGTTGATCTACTATGAGGTGAGGTCCTTAAGATTCACAGAAACAGCTTTGTCAAGCTGAGAGGTTTTCCTAGTCACTGCCTTCAGAGGTTTACCAAAGTTTCTTACTAGCACACATTTAATTTTATCTTTGTGCTGAGGCCATTTCCTATTCAGAAATCTTTACCTGGCTAGAGATACTAGAATGAGAAACAGTTTAATTTTTCTAAACCAGTAAATTATGACCCCTCAATATTTTTTCTACAACCTTCTTGAAAATTGAACAGCATGTTCTTTAGCTCATCTCTCTCCAGCAGTACCTTATTATACACAGCTGAAAGCATCCAACCGATGCATTTAACATCTTGCCTAGAGATCTTCCTAATGAAATCAATAAGTTCATTAAGTAGTGTTTATCTTTCAGGTTACTGCCAGCAACATTTTTATCATTATTCTGCCACCATATAACATGGGCTGTCCCCTTTCCAGCCTCTGTTAACAACTTCTGCGCTATCTTTCTAACATACGAAAAGATTGTTCACCATTTCTCAGTCTTCACTAACAGTCTATTCACTGATTGCCCAGCTTCTATCTACTGACTTGTCTCAAAGCCAATGCCACGTGTTTTAGGTTTTGTGATGGCAGTTCTCCTCTTCCAAACACAAATTGCTTTAGCAGTTATCTAATGTTGTGCAACAAATCACTCCACATTTCTGTGGTTTCAAACAAGAACCATTTATTTTCTCACTCTTCTGTGGTTTAGTAATTTGGGCAGGCACAGCTTGGATGGCTTATCTCTGTTTCACATGATGTTGGCTGAGTTTAGTCATACGATTGCGGTCAGTTGTCAGTTCATCTGGGAGCTGGTTGGTCAAGACAGCCTCACTCGCACATATTCCAGCTGGCTGGAGCTATTAGCTGAGGTCCCTCTGTTCCTTTCCATGTGGCTTTTCTGACAGAAATCCTGGGCTTTCTACAAGGTGATGGCAGCATTCCAAGAGGGTAAGCCTGAGTGTGTAAGCACTTATAAATCCCTGGCTTTCTTCATATTTGCTGATATCCTATTGGCCAAAAACAGCCACTTGGCTGAGCTCAAAGTCAGTATGAGAGTAGACTAAGCCAAGGAATGGATTCTAGGAGGCATGATCCCTTGGAGAAGCCATAAATGCAGGAATCTGCCATAACTTGATGTCCTCCCTGATCTGCTCTTGCTGACTTCAAGACTTGGTATGTGGTAGAGAACTCTAATGCTTACTCCTATCTTGATCTTGCTCTCAGGAATAGGGAGGGTTAGAACTACTTCCCTGTTCCCCATAGAGTGGGGTCATGAGACTAGACTGGCTATGTGGGTTGTGTGTAAAGAGCTTATGTTATTTCTATGAAGAGAATTGAATTGCTGGTATAGATCCCTAGTGTCTCCTTTCTTCCCATGCTCTGAGGTCTCTATTGAGACTGTTGTAGTTTCTCTTGGCCTGGGTTGGGAAATTAGTGATGATTACATAAAATAGAGTCTTTCACCTTCATCCTCACAACTTTCATCTGTACAATGAGCTAGTAACCTAGTCTATCTTAATATAGACCCTCAGCTGGTGTGTGGTCAGCTCTAGCTCCTTCCTTGGGTATTTCTGGTTGTTACTTAAGCAGAAAGAAAAAGAGAGTATAGATTACTCAGTGTCAAATGAGGAAGATGGAAGAAAGGTGGAAGGAAGAAAGCAATGGGCCAATGATGAGCCCCTTGTTTATTTACCAAGCATTTAGAAAGTGCCTCCTGCATGTTTTAGGCTACGTGCACTGCCTGGGGGTTGCAAAAATAGCATAAGACAACAAGGTGCGGTGGCTCACGCCTATAATCCTAGCGTTCTGGGAGGCCAAGGCAGGTGGATCGCTTGAGCTCAGGAGTTCAAGACCAGCCTAAGCAAGAGTGAGACCTTTCTCTAAACATAGCCAGTAGGTAAGTGTCAGCTGCTTGGGAGGTTTAGGCAAGAGAATCACTTGAGTCCAAGAATTTGAGGTTCTTGAGTGCCATAGCACTCTACCAAGGGTGACAAAGTGAGACTCTGTCTCAAAAAAAAAAATGCATAAGACATGCTCTAGAGGAGAACACAGGCCATGGGGGAGGCTGACACATATAAAAGCACCCCACCAGAGAATAAGGAATGGCTGCCAAGTGTGGGAGTAATTTTCCATTTTGTTCTGCAACTGGCTAATTGTTCCTGTAGGCAATTGCCATGGAGAAATTCTAGCCATGGCCTCTGGCAGGGCAGCCTCATTGCAGTAAGGATGTGGCCAGGCTCCCAAGGTAACATCTTTGAAGGCCAGCACTCATCTGGATTCATAAGCTGTGTGATTTGTTTAAAAGGAAGTCTCATTACTTTATAATCACATATCACATTCAATTCTTACAGATGACATATGTGGGGACAAAATAGAGCTCTTCTGAGGGCTTAAGTTTGCAATTTTGAAGCAGAATCTGTGGCTAAAGGTGCTTTTGAACATTCAATGCCAGCTCAGAGCTCAGGGTCTGCAGAAGGTGTGCAGCATTCCTGACAAAACTTAGAGAAACTGACGCTGTGGCCCCGAGGGTGGTCTCTGCTCTCCTGTTTCTGGTAAAATTGGAGAGGTGGGGGCTCTTGTGTTGCTACCCCAAACATCTCTATCACATTCAGATGCAGAGAGAGGGGACTAGGTGGAGGCATCCTGAACCCACAGCATAGCCTGGGCAAGGCCCACTGTGCAGGGTGGTCTCGCAGGCCTGTCCCCTTCAGTGGGGCCAGGCCATTCTTGGCTTTTTTTTTGAGACAGTCTCACCATGTCACCCTCAGTAGAGTGCCTTGGTGTTACAGCTCACAGCAACCTCAAGCTCTTGGGCTCAAGCAATTCTCTTGCCTCAGCCTCCCAAGTAGTTGGGACTATAAGTGCCTGCCACAATGGCCAGCTATTTTTTTTTTATTGTGTTGTCATTGTTGTTTAGCTGGCCTGGGTTGGGCTCCAACCCGCCACCCTCGGTGTGTGTGGCTGGTACTGTAACCACTGTGCTACAAGTGCTGAGCCCATTCTTGGCTCTTTATTTCCTGGATGCTAAGTTCTTGAGTCTGAGTATGGGTGTGGCCTCTTTCACAAGGCCTTCATTTTTATGACTGGATATTATTGTTTCATCCTTTTTTTTTTTTCTTAATAAGAAAGCAGTCTTCCAGGGACAGATCTTTTGTTCTTGTTCTCTTTCTCTTCCTTCTCTCCTCCTCCTCCTCTTCTTCTTCCCCTTATCTTTCTCTTCTCAGAGTAGGCATAAAGTTTCATAATATTCCTGACCACTGAGGGACATGGGTCCAGAGTCAGCCTGGAGGGAGGTAAGGGTTCATCAGTGCTGTTGATCCCTATACAATGTTAGATTTAATCTCATCATACATGGTTAGTTATTGTGATTAATTAGCTGGTTAATATAACTCCAGGAAGAGTATAGAATTATAAAAGTGTACAGATTATCAGACCACTGACTGGGAATGTCCCCTCTTAGCATATGATGGTATCTATGAAAATCAGATTCCAGTGTCATCAGTCCGACTAAGAGTTCCTTTCTCTTGTGAGTTTGTGGAATAGTTGGTGCTTACATGTGGGTGAACCTGTTGGTCTCTCTCAGTGCTGGATGTTCCAGGGAACCCCCACTTTTGAGTCTGGATCTCCAGTTAGGAACCCCCAATATCTTGGCCAGTGACAGTGAGAGTAGTAGAGAGAGTGAGAAGCTTGCTGCTTTGTTAGATAGTTGCTATTTCTAGTTCAGAGCCAGGGCACATGGGGGCTGCCCTCTGACAACAGAGGATTAGAGGTCCCCAAACAGCATTCTCAGTGTCTTTAAGAGGGAGAAAGGAATATGTCAGTCCTTCCTTTTGCCTTTTTCTTTGGGACAGAAGATCTCAGGCTAGTTGACAGGATACTCAGGACCTTCAATTTCTGAGCTCCTCAGAAAACAGCGAGTTGGAACAGGTGCCTCTAGTCCTGGGCTCAGGTTCTAGGCCCAGAGTTAGGACACACACCTGCCTGGTCTTCTTCTGGGGAAAGTCTCTGTTATCATGGATAGAGGTTAACAAGTGGCGTGTGTCAGGGGAAGCCACTGAAGCCACCTATTTATAGGTCCTTTTTTTTGCGGGGGGCTAATTTATTTCAGAGAAATAAAACCAAGGCTTCCCCATGCCAGCCTCAGAGCTGGTTCCCAATCACTTAGTGACTGGATGAAGCAGGAAGAGGTTAAAATTTCAAAGAGGAAAGGAAAGTCGGAAACACTTGGTGTGAGGGTGTAGCTAAAAACAAAGAAACTGGGGTCTCTTCTGGAACCTGAGAGACTTCCAGAGACCAGTTAGCAAGGAGCAGCTGGAAGGTGAGACTCTCTAGGGGAGTGTGGGGCTGGAGAATCCACAGATGTGTTGGGCCATGTCCAGCCTTCCCAAGGCCTCTTGCTTTTGTCACTCCACAGCCATTAATTCGGCACTCATGTCAGTGCCATGAGCTGTAATTGGTTCAGATGAGTCTTTGTCCAAGTGGAGCTGGCTGATGAAACTGGGAAGCTGTCATAGAGATGTGGGGTTGTATTTGGTTTGAATGCTTTGGACCAAGTGCAGAGACACGCTCCATGGGCTTCTCTGTTGGAAGAGGAGGGAGCAGATGTGTGCTTTTAGTACTGATGTGACCTATGTTTTATTGCGTCTTAAAGGTCTTTGGTACCCACAGTATAAGCCTCCCTTGACTGGATGCCCTTAACCCCTCTGTAAGCTTTGATGTTCAAGGCTCTACAGAGTGTGTGTTTGTACTACTACATTTGCAGTTATTGAGAGATTTCACCACTTGTCACCTAGTAGGCCCTTTGAATGCTTGAGGCTTTGCAAAGACCAATTCTATAACAAAGCAGCAAGCTTCTTGCTCACTCTGTCATTATCACTGTCACTGGCCAAGATCATGGGGATTTCTTCCTGGGGACCCAGACTCAAAAATGGATATTGGTTCAATAACCCCCAAACCAAAGAGAAGGGCTCGGTAGAGTCTTGGGATTGCCATCTCTTATCAGACTAACTGACAGACAACGAGGTCCCCTCTCCACTCCAACAAGGGTGATGCTGATTCTGAAAAATAGTGAGTGGTCCTGTCTCACCAGACCCACAGTATTGATTTGAGCATTTATTTCTGGCTAAATAACAGTGTGTTGGAATTTGCTTACTTGGATTGCTCCACTCTTTGCTTAACCTACTTCGTGCTCCTTTGTTCTGGATCACTGTTTTGATGCCACATTAGTGCAGATGCCTGATTTGGACAAGTCTCTGAAGCTTAAATTTTGGGAGGTTGAGCCTCTTAGGAAGCCATATTCTCCCTGCAGGCAGCTCCAATGGGAGAAATGATGGAAGAAGCAGGAAAGACTCAAAGGAGGGCTTAATTATGCATCTCATCCAACTGCTCTATCCCTGTCTTGTGCTGTCACCAATAATTAAGAGCTGACAATACAGCTGTTTTCAATGAGAATTTTCACCTGGGAAATTCAAAGTTCTTTGGAAACATCATCTAAAGATCCTTCTTAATACCCTGGTAGCAAAGTGTAATGAACTCACTGAATGCTTGGATGTAAAATCACTTGAGAGAGCGTTAAAGAGGGACAAATGTATCACGGTGGAAACGGTGCAAGGTTTAGAGGCAGAAGAGTCTAATTTTGAGTCCTGGTTCTTCCATGAATCAGCTGTGTCATGTTGAGCCACTGACTTAGACTGGGTTCTTCATTTCCTCAGCTGTATACATAATAAAACACCCACTATTAGTGTTTTATTAACTCTCTGTAAAATGGAGACAATCTGATTGCTACAACTTAGTGAGCCACACCTGTGTTGTGTTACATTTTATGTGTTTCTCACTTTAATCTGTAAAAGTTTTGAGCCAGACCTCTCTCTTAATCTCTCTCTCAAACACAGACAAGTTTACGTGTGTAGATGACATTTAAGAGAATACAATAAATTGCTCAAGGTAAAACGTAGAAAACTAATAAAGACAGTGGTAAGGCTGGCCCTCAGAGACATGCACTAGGACTGTGTTTGGAGGTATTGATTGGGTCTTATCCTGGACATTCCCTCTGCCTCCTCTCTCCTGACTTCCCTTACCCACCCCATCCCTCCTGCAGCCAAGCCACCATCCTTGCAAGCAAAAACGCAGACATGCTTGCTACAGCCACATATACCTAAGGTGGCGGGTTCAAATCCAGTCTGGGCCCACCAAACAACAATGCTGGCTGCAACCAAAAATGGCCGGACATTATGGTGGGCACCTGTGGTCACAGCTATTTGGGAGGCTGAGGCAGGAGACTCGCTTGAGCCCAGGAGTTGGAGCTTGCTGTGAGCTGTAATGCCATGGCACTCTACCCAGGGGATAGCTTGAGGCTCTGTCTCAAAAAGGAAAAAAAAAAAAGAATAGACGGAGAACTGACTATTCAGCCCAAGAGGGCAGAACAGCCGTCTGAGGCTGGGGGCAGCTGGGAGGACCACAGGTAACAGCTGAGGCTCTGAGGAGGGTGGGAGTGATGATGATGGTATGGCAGGGGCAGCCACCTGGACAGCTGGTGACCAGGGCCAGAGGCAGTCCTCATCCTCTTGGTCCATTCTGGCTGCTGTAACAAAGTATCTGAGACTATTACTCACAGTTCTGGAGGCGGAGAAGTCCAAGATCAAGTTGCTGGCAGATCTGGTGTCTGTTCTCTGCTCTGGTCGCCTCTTGCTGTGTTCTCACATGGTGGAAGCAGAAGGGCTAAAAGGGCCAGACCAGCTCCCCAGAGGCCTTTTATGAAGATGCTGATCCCACTCACAAGGAGAGTGGAGTCTGCATGGCCTAACCATCTCCGAAAGGCCTCCTTCTCAATACTATTGCGTTAGAGATCAAGTTTCAACATAACATTTGGAAGGACACACACATTTAAACCACAGCCCCCTCTGCACCCAGCACTGTGCAGACGTCCTAGAACATCAAGGCAACCCCAGCGAGAAAAGGCAGAGGAAGGAGAATATGCCCAGTGGGCTGGGGAACTCTGGAGGGACTAGAAGCAGATTTTTACCACTGGGCAGAACACAATCTTGGAATAGAAAATGAGTTGAGTGATGGAAACTTAAGCAAATTCCATTTTTGAACACTTGCTTTTGTGTCCTAAGAAAACAATCTTAGGGAGGTGTTTCCACCTGGTTTCTGACAGCAGTGTGTGCCAGGATTGGCTAAGGCACATGTATTGGAACCACCAGGCGTCTTTAGGTCTCCCAGGCCCCTGGCAGGTGATTTTAAGGGTGGGGAATGGGAGCATTTAAGACTTTCTCTAACATCACTCTGAAAGAGCAAGGAACACTGGGGATTGTCCCTCTTTTTCTGCAGTGACACTGTGTTTGACTTCAGTGGCTCTGGCACGCTGGCCTGAGGAGTAGGGAACCCTGAGTAGAGGGAGCAGAATGGTCAGTAGAAGTCAGAGTTCTGGATATTAACCAGCCTGCCTTTTTCTCTTTCTCCCCACACAACCCCATCCTCTAGCCTGTAGCTGAAACAGGAGTAGCCAGGAGTTTTACTGGTTAACCCAAATGCATTATTTCTAGCATAAACTTTATACCATGATCCTTTTAGGGTTGTGGCATTTGATAGTTATGTGCCTGGAAATGAGACTTAAAATATATTTTCTTGGCCATGTGAGTGGCTCACGCCTGTAATCCCAATCCTATAGGAGGATGAGACAGGACGATCATTTTCACTTGGGAGTTCAGGACCAGCCTGAGCGAGAGCAACAGCCTGTCCCTACAAAAATTAGAACAATTAGCCAGTCATGGAGTGCATGCCTGGAGTCCCAGGTAGTTGGGAGGCTGACACAGGAGGATCACTTGAGCCTTGGAGTTGGAGGTTGCTATGAGCTATGAGCAGGCCACTGCACTGTACTCAGGGGGGAAAAAGAGTAAGACTCTGTTTCAAAAAAACAAATGTGCTTTCTCATCTGTTCTCCTTGCCGTGACTCTTAACAGTCTGTTCTGAAACTCACAAATGAATGCTGACACTTTTTGTTTCCTTCTGTTTTTGTGGTTATATCAATGCTTCCTGGGGGAAGGAAGTAGAAATGTCTGGGAGAGTCTGAATGAGAAATTGACCCAAGTCATTCAAAATAATACTTGGCTACAGGTGCATATCAGGCGCTCTCAGCAATTTCTAGACACAAGGCGCAAAGTTGGGTTTAAGCCTCTATGTCTAAACTTTCCTTAGGAAAAGAGAAAAACAATAGTATCCAGATTAAAAACGGTTGCTCAGGAGTGGCATGACTTTTTCTGAATTGAGATCCATAGAAGTTCTACTAGAAATCCTCACAGAAATACACTGTGGCAAAGTTGAGAAGATCTAGGAAGTGTTGACAACAAATGCAGCAGTAGCTTTGATAGAGCCACTACCTACAACATCTTCTAAGTGTGCCAATGACAAAATGATGAAGTGTAAACTTTTGAAATAATTCATAATACTTTCAGACAACCTTACCCAGGGGCTTGACTCTGATGAATGTATTTGACCCAACAGTAAATTTAAGAACACTTAGAGCACTTTTTTCCAAGTGCAGTCCACAAAGCTTCTGCACCCGGAGTGCTTTAAACATGCAAATTCTTGTGTCCCAGCTGAACTGGATTCTCTGGGGGTGAGATCTGGGACTGTATGTTTCCAACACATCTACTAGGTGATTCGATGGACACTAGATCATCTAGAACATGAGTTCTTCACCTTTTACTTTATGCCACTCTTGGTAATCAGGTGACATCTATAAACCGGAGTAATGTTCTTAAATGCAGAGAATCAAATATACACGATGGCAAAGGAAACTGTGTTGGAAAACACCGATTAAGATATTAAACAAAAATAAATCTGTGATGCATGTGTTCCCTCATTAATGCATTAAAATCTAGCAGCAACAGTTTTGAAGAAATTATGAGTATACCTGATGTTGTGAGTTGCCTACACCTCCTGTAATGTGATAGGATACAAATGTCTGCGATTTCCCTCAGTGACGGGATCAGAGGTATTGATTAGTTTGCCGCATCCATAAGGATAAAAAGTTAGTGAAAAACTAAAACCACATTTTTCTCTTTTAAGGTCATGAACTTACATAAACCACAGGTTAAGAATATTGAATGAGAGTGTGAGAGGAGTATGTGAATTCTGGAACATCTTGGGTCAACAAACACGAGAGCACATGCAGAGACACGCACACACTGCATTTTTGCAATCATGCCTGAAATAGATCAAACATAAGCTATCTGAAGTTCTAGTCTTGGTAGGATGAATGTAGCTAGCTAGTATTAGTATTTAAAGACAGAGCAGTAATAAGTGAGACCAAGGGTAGGTTCAAGGTATACTTTTCCTCTATGGAGAATAAAGGCATCTGTTTAAGATAATGCCATTGGCTCTTTGGACCCAGTACTTTCACACTTCCTTCACAAGAAGATCTGATCTATTCCAGAACACGCTCACATTGGGGAAAGACAGCCAAGTTCTGTAACATGGAGCATCACTGCAATAATTTTGGGCTGGAAGTTTTTCAAAGCAGGTGTTACCAGTTACCCACTGAGACCATAAAAAGCCCAATAAATGATAGCAGTGTCTTCCAAAGCATGTTCCACAAAGCACGTGTCTTCGAAAAGACGTACGATAAAAAATGTTTTTTGTGGTCGAGTAAGTTTGAGAAATTTTGCCTCCTAAATAGCTCCTCTCGGTAATTTACATCGTAGTAGCAGCGCTGAGAAAGGTCTTGGTCAGGAAACCTGTTTCATTTTGTTTAGCTCAGTGGTGTCCTACCTGCATTGTGTATCTGAATCTCTGGTAAGATGTAAAGAAATACTTCAAAAGGATTATCCAGCCCTCAGAGGTTCTGATTTTACTGGTCCATGTTGGGGCATCAGCTTTTTTCTTTCTCAAGTTCTTCCAGTCGAGGGGAATGGGCGAGCCAATCATTTTTTTTTTTTTTTTTTAGATGGAGCCTCAAGCTGTCCCCCTGGGTAGAGTGCTGTGGCATCACAGCTCACAGCAACCTCCAACTCCCGGGCTCAAGCGAGTCTCCTGTCTCAGCCTCCCAAGTAGCTGGGACCACAGGCGCCCGCCACAACGCCCGGCCATTTTTTTTGGTTGCAGCCATCATTGTTGTTTGGTGGGCCTGGGCTGGGGATTCGAACCCGCCACCTTAGGTGTATGTGGCTGGCACCTTAGCCACTTGAGCCACAGGCACCGAGCTGAGCCAATCATTTTTAAAAGTTGACTTTACTATAGATCTTGTGTGAGATTCCTAGGGCCGCCATAACCAACTGCCCCAATCTGGGTGGCTTACAACAACAGGAATTTATCCTCTAATTGTCTTGGGGGCCAGGTGTCTGAAATCAATCATGGCTAGGCTCTCTCAAAGGCTCTGAGACGAATTTGGTCCCTGACTATCTCCTGGCTTTAGGGGTGGTCAGCAACCCTTGCCCTTCCTCAGCTTACAGCTATGATGACCTCTGGAATTCTCCCTGTGTCCCTTTCTCCTCTTCTTCTGAGGACACTTGCCATATTGGGTCAAGGGCCCACCCTTCTCCATCTGGTATGTCCTCATCCTAACTTCATTTCATCTGCAAAGACCCTTTTATCAAATAAGGTCACATTCAAGGGTATTGAGGGTCGGGACTTCAGTATACCTTTGCAGGGGCACAAATCAACCTCTAACCGCTCCCCCCCCTTTTGTGAAGAATCCTTGAGTAATGCTGCCTACTCAGATTTTTAATTTTGAGCAAGGTAGCTTCCTGGTAAAACCACCAAGATGAATTATTTACACATTCTATTCCCTGGTAACTGAACAATTTGAACTGCGGTAAAGAATCGTTGGGGCAAGAGAATGCTGAAGGATGTTTTGCTACGAAGGTGATTTTGGTTTTAGAGTGGGTGCTCTCTAAAGCCATTCTTTCTGACCCGAATGAGCTTGCCAGACAGATTGTCTGTTGCGACCACACCCACTCTGGATAATAAACAGCTATCATCAGCGGAGGGGAGGATTCTAACCTATCTTTTCCCGACAGTTGGCAGGCCTGCCGCCGCCGCATCCAGAGGTGGTTAACGAGTCATTCAGGTGTGTGTTCAAAAGAACAAGACCCGAAATATATCTCTGTCTCACAGTCCTCAAAACCATTACCTCAGCTGCAGGGAGCTGAGTGCTATCACCGAATCTCCGTGTAGTATGTAAGGCCTGTGCTCGCTCCTTTTTCCCACTGTATGTCTCTGAAAATAATAATAGTATTTGCCTTGCAACATTGCTGGGAGGATTAAATGAGATGCTGTGGGTCAGAGTGCTTGTGGATTATAAACTTGGGAAGGAACAGGATCATTAGAAAGGGTGATAGACCCAGCATGGACATCAGTGGTATTATTATTATTAAGGAGCCTAAAAGTGATTATCGGCATTGGCTTTGGACAACATTACGAAGTCAAGTTTGCGGCTGAGAGCCTGCCCGCTTCCTATTCTGCAGCATTCCTCTCCCTAAATCTTACCTGCCCTTGCTAAATGTGGCTCTGTGGTTGCCCTGCTGATGTTAGTTTGTGTGGTTCTGCTGTATAAAATGGAACTGCTGATTTCAACAGCCCTGTTATTAGGGTCAGAGGAGCGCTCTGGTTAGAAAACTGGAGGAAGCGACTCCTTCCTGTAATCATAAGACTGAGCTCTTGGCAGGGGCTGCAGAAGGGGAGGGAGGATGCCCTGCCTGCCCTTGGAGAGAGCTCTCTTAGAAGCCCAGCCCCTGAGGATCCATCTGGGCTCTGGCAGGGTAGGGGCTGGGGGACCTGGAGCCCCAGGATGTGGGGCTGTGCAGTCGGAAATAAAGAATGCCAGGGCTGGCCCTGCAGGAGGTCGTGCCTTCTCTCCTGGTGTGCTGGTCATTTCTTAACTGTCGGTCAATAATAATTGGGGATGGATTTGTTTATTGTCTTAAGAGCCTGGGAACTTTGCAGTGAAGTTTCACTGTAATGCTTGTCTGAGAGCAGTTTCCACAGCAGGTCCCTGATAAACAACTGGGGGTTCTAACATGGACTACAGGATGCGCAGACCTATCAAGGCTTGAAGAAAAGAGGACGAGAGGGCTGGCATCGGTGTATGGGGTGCTACTCGGGGGCAGTGTGATTGGAGAAGAGTGTGGCACCAAGGATTCGGGCTGTGTTCTAATTCTGCCTCTTACTACCTGGCCATGTGTAGCTCTTGCTAATCTCTCTGTGCCTGGGTTTCATCACCTGTAAATGAGGGCGCTGATCTCCCCATACTTCACAGGACTGCTGTGCACATGTAACGGTGCTGCTGTTTCTTTCTCAATGTTTAAAGGGTAGATGATGGTGACTGTGATTATAACGGGTGGTGGGGCATGTTCAGGGCTATTGTGTTTAGCTCTGTGTTTGCCTTGGAGCGACACGCAGTGATGTTGACCAGCTCTTGCACCTGGGGAGTGTGTAAACATGTTCCACGGAAAATGTTAGCACGCTGAGCAGAGGGGGATCCATTTTAGTTTAGAGTTCAAATAGTGGGTTCTCTCCAAACCAAGTGAAACTCCCCTTGAGGTGCTGACGCTGAAGACAGAAGGGAGCCATCAGAGATCTCTCATTAGAGAGACAGAAAACTACAGTGTTGAGTGGCCGCTCGCCCCACCGTAGCTTTGGGAGGAATTCAGGTGATGAAAACTGAGCACTTCAGCGAGTGCTTTGGCCAAGCACTGAGGCCAGCGCCAACCTGCTGGGTCCCAGCATTGAGGGCCCCGAGGAAAGGGGGTGGAGCCCACTGGTTCTGAGGACAACCCTGTAGGAACAGAGGAGGCTCAGTTGGGCAGGACTCTTCCCTCCACCACTGATCAGCCAGGATGGAGGAATAAGAGACCGACGCCAGAATTTCTGGCCTTGGAATTAGCTCTGGACTGGTGTGTGTGATAAATAAGCATAGATTTTCCTTAGAGTTTGCATACAGTCACTTTTGACCAACCTATTTCTCATTGTCATAAAATCCTAAGAGACAGATATATATATATACACACACACGTGCGCACACACCACAAACATATACATTCATATACATATCTGTGTGAACTTGACCTGGTTGGAAGATACTGACAACCAAGCCCAAGATTCTGGTTACTTCCAGAGGGCTTGGCTAGGGGAAGAGCTTTCCTGAGAGAATGTCCCCATAGACTGACTCATTCCTGCTTGGAAGAGCCACTTGTCACAGGATAATGGAGGCAAAAAGGTTTAGAAAGACAGGAGAGATGGAGCTACTGGCTCTAATCAGGGAGCTAAGGCAGGCTCTGTGGATGTGCCACTTGAGATAGGCATCAAGAAAGGGCGGATATTGGTGCGGGGCTGAGCTTAGGTGGGAGAATGGAGTGGCTTCCATGGAAGACAGCTTGAGAGTAGTTTGGGATTGGAGGCAGGGAGCCATATGACTCAGGGGCAGGAGTGGGATGGTGACAAAGGCAGAAAGAAGAGGCTGGAGGACTGGAGAACAGCTGCCTTGTCAATGGCTTTGCTGGAGAGGGAGGAGCAGGGGCTGGGGCTTTGCTCCAGAGAGTGACAGGACACAGCCGGAAGGGCAGGGTGAACTGATGGAGCCAGGCCACTGGGGGCAGAAAGACAAGAGCTTCCCGACTGCTCAGAGCTCTTGCATAGGACACAGACATGTCCCTTCTCCCTTCTCCTCAGTTCCACCTGACCTCCATGCTCATCTCTATGGGACTTTCCTGATCTGCTAATAAAACAAGATATGGCATATTTCGGGATTTGCCAGAGGGCACTCTTTAACCTTATAACAACAAGGCATCATCATTTCTGCTAAGCAGACAGGGGAGAGAATCTGGAACAGTGAGGGAGGCGGAGCTCTGTGCTGGCGGATTCAGGAACTCAGAGCTCCCTGCTTAGGAACCTCTGGCTGCTGTGTGACAGTTTTGCTTCTCTGTGTCCCCTCCTATGTGAGAAGGCTGGACAGGGTGTCCACATGAGGCCTCCAGTTCTGGAAGTCTGAATGTTATTGCCCCATCTCCTTGGGGGTGAGGGTGAACTTGATTGCATGACCAAGGCTGACTGCCTGCCTGTGCACACCCAGCCCGGGTCTCGCCTCTACAGCCAGATGGGTAGAAACAAACAGATGAGCAGCTGGCTGCTACCCACCTGGACTGCTTGACCCAACTTGGCCCTGCGTCTGCAGTTAACACTTTAGGGAGAAACACCTCCCCAAACCCCAGGAAAAGGAAAAAGCTGGCGCCAAGACGTAAACAAGTTAAGCGGGCAGAAAGAGAAGGCAGAGAAGGACTTCTGGTGATGCCTCTAGACCTGGAGACTCAGAGGTCATCCCGCCACTGTGTCAGGCTGACCTGCGGATCCACGTGCGTTCTGGGGTGAGGTGAATCTGAACAAAGCTTGACTCATCCCCTCTCCTTTGCATTTGCCCAGTGAAAGTTTCCCTCCAAGAAATTCTAGTAGCGGAAATGATTGCGTAATTACAGCCCTGTTCTGTTGTCGCAATGTTTTCCAGCTGTTATTACGATTTATTTCCCCCTCAGTACCTGTTCACTTTCTAGGAGGAAAGGGTGCTCAATAAAAAGGTCGCTGAAGACAAGTTGTTATGCCCCAGGGAACGAGAGCAAGGCAGTCTGCACTGGCCCTTGGGTGTCCCCACCCCTGGAGGAGGAATAGGGTGCTTGGTACTTGCTGGGGCAGGGGATGCTGACTCCACTCATTAGCTCACCTCTGGCCCCAGTGAGGACTAGCCTTGACCTTTGCCTTGCCCTTTCCTTCCCCTTTCCCCACGACCAGGATTGTCAGCTGTGGGGCCAGGGCAGATGCCTGTGAGAAAAAAATTCTGCTACCTGGCATTCCCCAGTGGCTGTTCCCTGGAGGCTGTGCATGCGACAAGTGAAGGTTACCTTGAGAGGAACGCAGGGGAGGAAAATCTATCCATCTATCAAGATGTGAGTCACCACCATGATGTCATCTGAATTTCAACCCGATTCCATTAATTTTGACTGTGTAAACACACAAAATTCCAGAGAACATGAAACACAGCCAGTGTGGGGGTGCACTCAGCTGCAGACACCTACACACAGTCACACACATTCACACACAGACACCCACACATAGTCACACATGGACACCCACACACACACACAGACACCCACATGCAGACACACACACAGACACACAGAGACACATGCACAAAGTCACACACACAGTTACACAGAAAGAACCACACACAGATACACATGGACACCCCCACACAGTCACACACAGACACCCACATATAGCCACACACAGACACCTACGCCCAGGCACACGTGCAGACACCCACATGCAGACACACACACAGACACATATGGATACATAGAGACACACACAGACACCCACATGGACATCCACACACAGACACACACACAGACACACACACAGACACCCAAACAGACACACAGATACACAGAGACACACGTGGACACCCCCCCCCCACAGACACATACATGGACACCCACACACAGACACACACAGGGACATCCACATACAGAGACACATGTAGTCACTGGCCTGATGTGCCCAGGCAGCAGGCAAGAGACCCTATTATTAGGAAACAAGTGGAAGTAGAAAGGGGTGGCTTTTTTTGGCAGCATTAATGAGGGTGACCTTCGAGTGGGGACATGCAGTCTGCAGAGAATGGTAGGGAACATGAGACCATGGCATCCCACTCCCTAGAAGGCCTGGTGAGGCCTGCACAATTAGGCCCAATTATGCCCCACTCTGCCTCTGCCAGTGTGTTCCAGGCAGGTGCAGTGTGGCTGTCCCTCCCATGCACTCCCCGGGCACTTTACCTGATGCTTGAAGCCTGTCTGGCCTCCAGCTATGGGTTTGGAAAGCCAGGCACGGAGGCCACCCTGACGGCTGAAGGGCTCCCTCCCTGGTGAGTCTCTGCCCGCTGCCCCGGGGTCTTCATGGTGCATCTGTATCTTCTTGACTGTGAGGACAGCTCTGTCAACACAGGACTGGGACAGTTGATATCATGGCCACAGCAGCACAGCATTGAAGCCAGGAAATGCAAGTGAGAGTCCCAGTGTTTCTCTGGAAAACTGAGTAAGTCCTCAGTTTCTTCCTTTTAAAATGGGGATAAGACAACCCACCCAGCCCATGGAACTGCCATGTGTGCCGCACAGGCTGGGCACTGCACAGCTCGAGGAGGCAGGTGACTGTGGTGGCTACGGGCTAGACAATGCAGAGCAGTGGCCCTTTGCTTGCTTCAAAGCTGATGGCATCCCATGAGATAAATGATTCTTTACTGCCTGCGTCTTGCTTTTGTTGATTTTCCTAGAATGTGTCTTCTGACCCGCCTGGCTCAGGGAGGGAATAAACTCATCATCTCCCTCTGGAACCAAATACTCCATCTGGCCTCTCTTGGTCAACCTGATACTAGGACCCGGAGTTTCCAAGAGGAAAAGAGAGGCAGTGAACTTTCTAGTATCTATGGCTTTGCTGGGGCAACAGGGCTCACACTTCTTTCGGCCATGAATTTTCCCCTCACCTGTATCACCCTTCGGGCTTCTTCCTGTTGTCCTTCTCCAGCTATTATGACAAGAGTTGAGTACACAGGTTTGCACTGGTTGGAGAGGAAGGATGCTGACCACAGCAGGAACCAGCAACTGTATGGACTCAGGCCAGACAGAGTTAAGGGGTTGTTATCCACCAGAGTGCCCCAGAGGTGACAGACACTTGGATGTCTAAAGGTTGTAAACTGGGAACTCTCAGGAACAGAAGAAGATTCCCAGGACATTAGGCTTTGGAGAAGAGTCTCTGCAGAGAAGGGAAACCCTACTTCCCCACCACGCTGTGCAACAGAGTTACCCTGGGGCTTTCAGAAAATATGGAATCCTGAACCTATCCCCAGAAACTCACTCAAGGAATCTGGAGATGAGCACTAAATCTGTATTTAAAAAAAGAAGCATTTAATTTTAGGATACTTTCAGATTTACAAAAGCATTGCAGAGACAATTTGAATTTTAATCCTTTTTAAATTGGGAAATAGAAAGCACATGTAGATAAGTGCCCTGAACCAGAAGGAGAGCTTGACGATTTATCTCTGTGTGGGCGCGTGTGTCTTCACTATAAAACTAAGAAACAGGGCACTTCAGGGGCCAGGAGGCCCCCCAAGACCATGCGTTTTCCTTCCCACCCAAAGTTTCACCACTTACTATGCCTCCCCAAACACTGAATTTTCATTTTTTATCCCTAAACATTTTATTTATTTATTAAATCATTACTGTGTGTATTAATGCATTTATGGGGGACAATGTGTTGATTTTATATACAATTTGAAATGCTTACATCAAACTGGT
Source organism: Galago senegalensis (assembly GCA_963575145.1). Classification (NCBI taxonomy): domain Eukaryota; kingdom Metazoa; phylum Chordata; class Mammalia; order Primates; family Galagidae; genus Galago; species Galago senegalensis. The sequence goes on along the minus strand of CAUYTI010068274.1, from coordinate 24,463 downwards.
CAACATAACCTTCACCTCACTTACTTGTTTGTCATGTGAAGACACTTATACTCTACTCTTAATAGTTTTGACATGTACCCTTGCATTGTGCACAATAGGTGAGGTCCCACCCATTACTCTCCCTCCTCCCAGCATCCCCTCACCCATACCCTCTCTCTCCTCTTCCCTCCTTCATGCTGGACTACAGTCCTGGTTTATCATTCATATGGAAGCGTAGGTGATTATATATTGGTTTCATAATAGTACTGAGTACACTGGATACTTTTTCTTCCATTCTTGAGACACTTTACTAAGAAGAATATGTTCCAGCTCCATCCATGTAAACATGAAAGAGGTAAAGTCTCCATCTTTTTTAAGGCTGCATAATATTCCATGGTGTACATGTACCACAATTGAATAATCCATTCATGTGTCAATGGGCACTTGGGCTTAAGAAAATACAGTGAAGGCTATGCTATGTTAATCAGTTTGATGAAATTATTTCAAATGGTATATAAAACCAGCACATTGTACCCCATAAATGCATTAATACACACAGCTATGATTTAATTTAAAAAAAAAAAAGATGTAAAGTCTCCATATTTTTTATGGCTGCATAATATTCCATGGTATACACATACCACAATTTGTTAATCCATTCATGGGTCCATGGGCACTTGGGCTGAGAATTTCCCAAATAAAGCGTATCTCTAAACATTTAGTTTAATTTTACCTATGTTTGAACTTTATGTTAGTGTAATCGCAAAGTAGGTATTCTTTGGGGGCTGGCTTCTCTTATGAATGTGGATCACCCATGTTACTCTATAGTTACAGTTTGTTTTCTTATATCCTCTGTCCCATACACTGTGCTACCCAATACGGCAGTCATCAGGCATGTGTGGCTGTTTGAATTTAAATTAATTAAAATAAAGAAACTCAGTTCCTCTTTTACACTAGTCCTATTTCAAGTGCTCATGTGATGAGTGGCTATCAGAATGGACACTGCAGAATGGAAAATTTCCATCATTGCAGAAAATCCTCTTAGACGCGTCTGTCCTAAAAGTCTCCATTATATAAATATATCCAAATTTACTCGTTCTACTGTTGATGGACATTTTGGTTTGCAGGGTTTGGCTAATGTAAACAATGCTACTGAGGGTGTTTCGTACTGGGCTGTTGGTGTGTATGTGCAAATATTTATGTTGAATATGCACCTAGGACTCCATCATAGGGTCCTAAGTGTGTGTTTGTTCAGCTTTCACAGAAAATGCCACACTGTTTTCTTAAGTGGTGTACTAGTTTATACTTCTACCAGAATCTGTTTTCAAAGGCATCCTGTGTAATTTTGAAGATCAATCAAGTTCCAAATCATCACTTGATTTTGTTTTTATGTAAGAAAAAAAATTGCTAATGACTCGATTTGTTCAGTAATAGAATAGACCTTCATGAGAAATACCTCATCAGGTAGCAAGCATCCTGTTTTCAGGGTTATTCAAATTGATGCCACCCAACTCTCTGACACAGCAGCTTTAAAAAGAACTGGAAGTTCTTAGTAGGGAGTCTTACTATGTGATGTTATCAAGTCTTTTCCAACTGTAAGTGTCTCTGATTTCATCCTTTTTCATGGCTATGGTTAGATGAATATATTCTGGACAGTGAAATTCTTCATAGTTAGGCAGCAGAAGAGAGAGAGGGCTGATGCCAGGGGCCTGGATTAAACACAAATTGGATCGTTAGTCCCTGAATAATTGAGTTAGTTGTCCCAATGATCAATGAATCACCTCTTGCTCACCTAAACCTACTGTTCTTACTCGAGCTTGTGGGATAATGGCAATCATGACTTCTTCAATGTCACCCTCCACAGACATTTATAGGTCCCCCTTATTTCTATTTTAATGGCTTTATTGGATAGGTGCCTATTATTGTAACGGTCTCAAATCATTTTTAGAAGCAGGTGTGGCATAACTCATAACACTGTAAAAATGCCCTCTTCCAGTGCTGCCTGGCAGTGTGCTTTCATCTGTGTCCATGCTACCTCCTTCCACCTGTCCTTCCTACGTGCTCCCCCCTTCCCCGGAATTCCCTTCTCCCCATGAGGAGTTTGGAAATGAAGGGATTATTCTAGGTCACAAGGGAAATAATCCTTCTGCCCAGGCACTCAAGAGGCTGCCCTTGGGGATAGAATGGCTTCCTTTTAACTCTCTTGAAGACTGATTGTTTCTTGTAAGAAAGCTGTTAGGGGATTTGGGAAAAGGTCTTAAATCTCACCGGGCATATGTGAGTGATGATATTTCAGAGGGAAAATGAGAAGTGGGCAGATCTAATAACCTGCACGTGTGTTGGGTCCATGCTTGCCAACCAGTTCTGCTCCACCACTGAGCTTCTTGCAGCAGCCCGCTCTGGCTCTCCACACAGCTCACATATAAATACATTGGGAATTTGCTGGCAAAAACCATCTAGTTAGGACCTCAGGTATAGCTACCACTGGGCTAAAGCTGAAACAGAATCATGGTGCCATTGGGTGGTGGTAGCTATCACTCTTGCTCTGCAAAACTGGAACTGAGGGATGAGTTAGATTTTGTCCATGTAATTTTTTTTTGGATTGGAAGGGACCAATTGAATGATGAGAAAGAACACCAGAGAAATAGCCTTGGAGCTTCTGGGGTGGCCTGGAGCTCATTCTTAATCCTCCTGATGCTTTGTATTTATGCATTTCCTTAGAAGGATACACAGAGAAGTTTCAAGAAAAAACTCAAGAAGTTGCCAATGTCGGATCTCGTGTCCATGCAGTTTTCTCTCTGTAGCTTTAGCCTGTCACTCACTTTCTTGACCCTTGGTTTCCCTGAAACTTCAGAAACAAAGGTGACGAAAAGGGGGGTATGTCTATAGAATGCCCTCCACCCTAGGAGTCCTGCAAGACTTAATTAGCTGGTCCCCACTGGTTGTTCTGAAAATTAGAAATGCCCAGGATTATTATCTATCAAATGTCAAATACAAATATGTTCATGTTCCCATTATGGATGTGTGTGTTGCAAACTTGCTCAACCGACTGTGACCCGTTGGGTTGTTTTAATTACAAATATCAATAAAATTGGTTGATATTTATGGGCACAGACCCTGCAGATCTGGGGGAAGGAAGCTAATTGCGTAAGACAGTGCCGTGATTGAACTCCAAGGGAGTCACAGCTTCCTGCTCACTGGGAGGGAAGCTGAGACAGCTCCAGTCTCCTTGTGTTAATTAAATGTGATGAAATGAATATTAACTTGTAAAAAGAGTCAGAGATGGACTGAGTTTTCTTAGTGGGTGGGGCTGAGGCTGGCCAATGGGAGCTGTGGTTGATGGAACTCAAGGGCTATTGTCTTAGAGCAGAGTTAGTCAACCATTTTTTATCTAGCAGTGCGCTTGAACCTGTAGTTAAATTTCCACAGCACACTTAAATTATATTGATCAAAAAAAAAAAAAAGGAGTGAAAAAAAGAATATGCTTACTGTGCTTGGAACTTCTTTCAAAAATAATTTAATTAATGGTTTTTAAACATTTACATGACATTCCTAGGATTGTGTCGTGGCACACCAGTTGAAAATCACTGTCTTAGAGGAAAAGTAGCATCAGCATGGTGATTTTTTAGCCTTGGGCCCCCAAAGAATCTGGGATGGCTCTGCTGAGAGATTTGTCCCGGTTGGGACCTTCCCAGGTTATTCTAATGACCAGCTAGGGCTAAGAACTCTGGATGTAGTGAAAAAAAAAAAATCACACTCTTGGAATAGACAAATGAGACTTTGAACTAGCCATGTATCCTTGAGCTTCAGGGTTTTTTTTTGTCTGTAGAAAAATGAGGTTAAGCAAAGCTGCATGGTGCATCTGTGATGATGAAATGAGATCACATGGGTGAAAGGGCTTATCTCCTAGGGGGGCCTCAGACAAAGTTAAGTTCCCTTCCCTCCCAAGATGCAAATGCATCTGGGCCAGGCTGGATGAATTCAGAAGACTACAGTTAGAGCCAAAAAGAACTCTTCCCCAAGCACTGACAGAAGTCCATGAGAACTCGGCCCCCTCATGCTCAAGAACAAAAGGACAAAGCCCAAGAGGTGGGAGGTGCAAGGCCACAGACCAAGAGTGAGTGGGCTGGAGGGGCTGGGCCGGAGCCGGACACTTTGTCGCTGCCTTCCAGCTATAGCTTGGTCCACTCTGGGGAAACTTGCCTTTCCAGCACACTGTGAGGAGAAATGACGTTTGTTTAACAGCCACAGTCCCTTGGGAGAGATGATGCCTTGGGAAGCAGGAAAGATGGTGTGAAATGGAGCTTGGAACTTGCTTTCTCACGTCTCACCTTGACAGTCAAGGTTCTTCTGATTCCACCCAACCTTATTTATTTATTTATTTTGCAGTTTTTGGCCAGGGCTGGGTTTGAACCCACCACCTCCGGCACATGGGGCCAGTGCCCTACTCCTTTGCGCCACAGGCGCCGCCCTCCACTCAACCTTCCTAACAGATCAGATCTTCCCCTCTTAAATTTCACACTATGCAGCCACACTGGGGTGTACTCTACCCTCCCTCCACCCTAGTAGCACCCTTTTTTTCCTTCTCTGCACGTTGCTCCTATTATTCTCCCCCCCCCCCCCGCCTTCTCTACAACATTGGTAACTCACCACCCCTGGAACCCCAGGCAGCAGTCTTCCTCTGCATGGATTCTTTCTCAAAATGCCTTCTTTTGCAGAAAGCAGGGGTCTGCTTAGCAGGGTGCAGACTGCACGGCCCGACTGTGTTATTTGTTAGTGCCTTTGCCTCACTCCCATTCCTGGATGGGATACTCATAAGAGCAGGGTGGAGCAGCAGGAAGAGCCTGGACTTGGCATCTCATCACACCTGGGTCTGGCCTTCATCCTTGTCACTTATTAGCCTTGTGATCCTAGGAGAATCATTTGGATTCTCTAAGCCTCTGTGTGCTCATTAATTAAAATGAGGAAATAATTCCTGCTTCTCAGGGCTGATGTGAGGATTACTTTGATACATATTTATGAAAGGCTGTGGCAAAAAAAAAAAATGTTTTTGTAGATGCCTGTGTAATGATTAAATGCGTTGATATCAACTATTTGGCATAGATGTTTAAAAAAATATCTCTCTCACCTTATTGTTTAAACTTGTATTTTTGGGGGGTAATGATGGTAAAGAATATTTAGATTATGGGGACATGTTAAAATAGCAATATATGAGTCTAAGAAAACAAAGGAAATGGACTTTGGGGTGACTTCCATGAAGCCCGCACCATCACATTTCCTTGTTATATTCCTTTTTTTTTTCCTTTTTGAGACAGAGTCTCACTATGTCACCCTTGGTAGAGTGCCATGGTGTCACAGCTCGCAGCAGCCGTAAACTCTTGGGCTCAAGCAATTCTTTTGCTTCAGCCTCTGGAGTAGCTGGGACTATAGGAACCTGCCACAACACTCGGCTATTTTTAGAGATGAGGTCTCGCTCTGGCTCAGGCTGTTCTCGAACTCGTGAGCTCAGGCAATGCACCCACCTCGGTCTCCTGGAGTCTTGTTGTATTCTTAATATGACCCTGCAAAGTGGGGGTTATTTTCTCAGAAGGACAGGGACAGGGTTCTTTCTAATCCTGTCACTTACAGAGGGACCTCAGGAAAATTGTTGGCCTGGTCTGAACCTTAGTTTTGCTAATGTGTGAAGTAGGAAGGCATCACACCACGTGTGACACACATCCAGGATGACACATGCAAAGTGCATGTGACAGCATCTGGCACGTGGTTGACGCTCCACAAAGGACAGGTGTATGGCTGCCATGAGGATAGAATTTGTACTATGAATCGTACGTTGCCAAATTCCACGGTTCACAGCTAGGAAGTGCTAGGTTGCTACATCAACCTAGTCTGACCCTCTTCTTACTGGGCAGCCCTGGGCTGGGCAGTCTGTCCAAGCCCCCAGACCACAGCATCATTAGGCAGGACTTTATCACGGGCGTCCGTGTTGCATCTTTGCAGAATTCTTTGATTTTGCCACCACAAAAGGCCTGTGTTTTCCAGAATCGGGCCATGCTCCTCGTTGGCAAATCCCCGCCCGACTCTATTTCCCTTATCAACCTGGAGATCACCTCTCATTTGTCATCTTTATTAGCTTTTAATCTCCCATCAGTTTAGTGCTGGGGTTTAAGAGTAGGATTAGAGGGGGGAGTTTAATTGGATGATCCTCCATGGCCCCTTGAACATCAGATTCAATAAAAGTTTATGAAAAGATAAAATCGCAAAGGGTTTTATGGCCCCAGACAGAGCGAGAGACTGCTTCGCGAGCAAGGTAACTGTTTTTCAACCTCATATAATCCATGTTTTGACTTGATTAAATGAGGAAGTTAGTTTTCCGTCTCTCTCCCTTCCTCCCTCTCTTTCCACGGGTAACATTATCCTTTTCCGCCCCGGTGTAAGCAAGAAGCCACTTTCTGCCAGGCGGCTCTCCACTCTCGCTTTGATTCTCCCTGACAGGAAGACTAATGAAACCCGGGTGCACCAGAAAATAACATTTATTTCAAGCAGAAATATGCTGAACCACCACCGAAGGTGGCTGAGGTGATGCATTTGATGGGAAAGAGGCCACTTTTCAAGAGGGGAAAGTGGTCCGTGAAGATGGAGGGAGAGAAAGAGAAAGTTCCTCTCTGTGAACTCCCGCCCATCGCAGTCTCACTTTTCTCCAGACTTCCTTCCTCTGCTCGGACCTTATCATTTCTTCTGTGGTTCAGGCAACCACAGAGGAGGGGTGGGGTGGGGGGACTGAGCTGCGGAGTCATTTCTTTATTTGGTCACTTTTTCATTCAACAAACATTTTTTTGGTGTACATATGCTAAACCGGGGTGATAGAAAGGTGAATAAGGCCCCGCTGTGATCTCAGGAGGGCATGGGCTGTGGGGGGAGACAGACAATTCGGGAGGACGTTATTTTTATGGCCTCTTGCTGTGGCCTAAGGAATTGATGACCCGTGATGGGGTGTGTTGTGTTAATTTGATCCTGCCGAGCTATCTGGCTGTCACGACTGGGATGATGAATGTTCTGCATAAAAGTTGTTGGTGGGAATCTGGTGGACATGGTGGGATGGGAGAAAGAGCAGGGAGAAGGAGGGAGGAGGGCAGAAAGAGGGGCCATTGAATAGGGTGTCCATCTGTGGACACCCTGGGGTGAGCATGTGATCAAAATTTCCCACTGTTGGTAGCTTAGGGTCGTTTGAAGAATAGTCTACAATATTCATCAATGCTTATTGTGAATATGTATTCATCCCCCCATTCATTTAGGGCAATAAAGGCAAAATCTAGAATCACTGGTGACAGGGAGGATGCAAATTTCCGGGAACTCATAGGAATTTGAAGATGCGCCAGCCTTAGATGAACTGGGGTCCAAGCCAATCTTTTCATTTATTTACTTAATTTTTTTATTTCCGATTAGTCTAAAGATACATAAAATTAGGTTCTGTTGTTTGCATTTGTTAGGAAAAGTCTGAGCTGTGTTTGAGTCCTTCCCCCAGGAAGTGTGCCATGTACCCCTACGTTGTCTCTGTTAGGTGGGGGCTCACTGAGCTCTTCCTCCCTTCTTCCCCCTTCTTGAATTTAGTTGTGTTTTTTATGTCATGTGAGCCTGTAGTTGTCTATCTACTAGTTTCAAATTAGTATTGAGGTCATGAGATGTTTGCTTCTTCATTCTCAAGATATTTTACTAAGGAAAATGTTCTTCAACTCCATTCAAATAAATACAAAAGATGTAAAGTCTCCATCTTTTGATGGCTGAATAGTATTCCGTGATTTGTGTATACCACAGTTTATTCATCCATTCATGGGTTAAAGGGCACTTAGGTTGTATCTACATCTTTGTAATTGAGAATTGACCTACTATAAACAGATTTTATGAAGAAGACTCAATTAACAATCATAGTGGCATCAGAAATAAACAAATGGGACCTGATCAAGCCTAAAAGCTTCTGCACATCTAAGGACATAGTAAACTAAAGCAAATAGACAGCTTTTAGAATGGGAGAGGATGTTTGCATGTTATGAATCTGACAAAGGGCTAATAACCAGAATCTACAGAGAACTCAAGCAAATCAATAAGAAAAAGAGCTAACAACCCAATTAATCATGGGGCAAGAGAAATGAACAGAACCTTCTCCCAAGCAGATAGAAGAATGGCCAACAAACACATGAAAAAATGCTCCTCATCCCTAAGCATCAGAGAAATGCAAATCAAAACCACTGTGAAATATTACCTAACTCCAGTGAGAATAGCCATATTACAGAGTCCCAAAGCTGTAGATGCTGGCAAGGGTGCGGAGAGAAGGGAACACTTGCACACTGTCGGTGGGATTGAAAAATAATCCAAGCCAATTTTAAAGGGACTCAGGTGAGCCCAACTGTGCCTGGGGGACATCCAGTTTACACAACTCATGTCAAGCACCAGGTGCAATATGGTGATGGTGCAAGGTCAAAGCAGAGCTCCAAGGGGGGAGTAATCCATGCCCTTTGGGAAGGGAGGGGGTGGGCATCAGAGAAGACTTCATAGAGTGGCTGGGCTAGGGAAAAGAGGGGAGCACAGGGTACCCCAAGAAGTGGAAGTAGAGAAGACAGGAAACAACAAGACTTCTGTGAAGGCCAGGGAGTTGCAGACATGAGCGTACGGGTAGGGGGTTGTAGCAACAGCCTGCTAGGGAGGACTGGTGCTACTGTCCTTGGGGGTGTTGGGCAGGATGACCTCTGATAGCCTGGATGTTGATGGGTGGTGGTGGACCACTGAAGAATTTTGCTTACAAGAGGATCAGGGTGTCATTTCATTTCAGAGATCCACCTGGCTCAGTGTGAGGGATGAGCGGGAAAGAGGGTGATGGTGAGTCAGGGGGTCCAGTCAAGGGACAGCGGAATAGGGGAGACACAACATAGGCCTGATCCTGCTGGTCATGGCGTTGATGAGGAGAGGACATGCTGGAGCAGATTCTTCAAGTGGAAAACGGGAAAACCTTGCAGATGTGAGGATGTAGGGGCAGGGGATAGAGGAAGAAGAGCATCTATCACACCAGGCCTCTGGACTGGGTGCCAGCGGTAAGGTGGGTGTTCTTTGGGGGAGGGAATGCAGGAGTGTGTCCAGGTGTGATAGCAGAGATGCCTCATTTACAGATGTGTTGAGATCTGGTGTTTGTTATGTAGACAGATGTTCTTGAAGCCACATGAGTGAATGAGACTGTATAAGTGATAAGAAGAAGGGAGAGGAGGGAAGGAGAAAGGAAATATGACCCATGCATTTCTCTTTACTGACAATGTCCCAGAACCCTGTCTGCTTCCACCTACCTACGGATGGGTGGGCAGATGTGCAGGGCATGGAGTGGGGGAGGTCTCAATGGCTGGGTAGGGTGCGGCATCTCTCCCAAGCAGAGCCCCAGGGTAGCACAACATTACCATGTGGTCTGGAGAGACAGAATTTGCTTTGGCACCTGTATATTTGATTGGAATTTTCAGAGTGCGGGCAGATCCATGCTTCATGGAGCTTGAAGCTTGTATGATCTTTTCAGGAAAAGAATACAAAATTGTGCATATAAAATTGGGCACTGGAGTTTGGAAGGGGTAGTGAGGATCTCTGAAGCCTCAGCTTCATTAGTTTCATAAAAAAAAATTCTCTTTTCTTAGGAGAATTCCAGAAAGCTTAGGAGAGCTGTGTGTGTGTGGAGAGAGAGAGAGAGAGAGAGAGAGAGAGAGAGAGGGCGAGCGCGCAAGAGTGAACACTGCATAAATTCTGCTGGCTTTCAGAACTCATCTGGGAGAAGGAGCTAAGATAAGCGGGAACTAAGACCCAGTACCTCCTGAATCTTCCTCACATGGAGCTCACGCACGAGGCACCCCAAGAGAACGCATTGTGTGCACAGCCAGGACGTCAGCTGGAGCATCTATCTGTCCTTTAAGGTCTGGTTAAGGTTAGACTCTTGTTCCACATTCTGGGGAGAGCCCAGTGCTTTCTGCAAGATTTCTGTAAACTTTTGCAGGCCTTAAGTTCATTCTCATGATCACTTTTGTTTTTGAATTTGTGCTGTCACCAAATTACAGTTCCTCTCATCCTCCCTGCTCCATTCCGCATTGACTCAAATGTGGAACTTACCTTCCTTCTGTAACTTACACCCAGGTGCACACTCATACACTCACATTCACAAGCCTTTGCCAATGAAACGACAGATTATGTTTAAGTAGAATAAGCAATTAAAATTAAACAACGAGTTGTCGTGAATGATTGCCCTCTGCCGTTGCTCTCGACCCACTCCCTCTTCCTTCCTTCTCTATTTTCTCTTCCCTCCTCCAGATACTTGTTCCTTGCATCTTAATGAACGCTTTTGTTTCTTTGACTCTTGTTGGCTGGTGCTGCCTGGGATTTAGCTTCCAGGTCAAGTGTACCGATGACTGTTGCTGTGTGACCAACCACTCCACAATTCTCTGTCTTGAATAATCGTTGTTTGTTACTGTTGGGGAGTTTATGGACCAACTGGATGGCCCTGCTGGTTGTGGCCGGACAGCTGGTCTTGGCTGGTCGTGCTCATGCACAGGTGTTGGCTGGGGCACGGTCTTGGGGATGGCTGGTCTAGGATGGCCTTGGGTGGGAGGTTGTGGCTCCTTCCATGTGTCTCTCTTACTTCTCCAGAAGGATAATCCAGGTATGTCCCCCCGCTGGGGGCAGGATTGAAGAGAGGGACTAGAAACATGCAAGCATTTTTTTTTTTTTTTAGATCTCTGTTTGCATAAAGTTTGTGTCATTTCATTCACATGGGCACATCTCATGGCCCAGCCCAGAGTCAGCGTGGGAGACATCAGTCAAGGGCATGGATACAAGGAAGCATGAAACACCAGGGCTGTTGCTACAATCCATCTATCACGCCATGTCTTTCAAGAAGGATTTTCCGAAGCAAAGACTGTTCTCTCTAAGAGGCATCCTTGTTCCAGCTGTTAAGACAATAATTTGTTTCACTCTGCTGCATCTGGCTCCTGCTTTGCAAATTATTGAGCAACCAAATTGCCCAGGGTATGACATTTTACAGGGCCGTAAGCGTTTCTACATGAAAGGGAAATCTTTGTAGATCATTTATTTACTTTTCCAAATCATATGGACAGATCTAACCTCTCTTTCTTTCTAAAGGGTTCTGCTTAATTTCCAAGAGACTGTTGTACAGAGGGAAAAGGAAAAGCTGAGGTACCTTGCAGCACTTCAACTGTCTTGGCCAAATGAGAAACCAAGGCACTGAGAAAAATCTTGACAATTCTGAATTTTTACATGCTTGGCTCACACATGGTCCCCAAGTTCGCATGAGGGCATCCTGGCCCTTTGTCATCAGTGCAGGTTCTTGGGGTCATTCTTCCTAGAAGGGACCTGATTGGGGAGTTGGGAGGATGAAAGATAAGGCGTCCTGCTCACTGTTCGCCTCCCCTGGGGACGGGATGAGATTGGGTGGGGTGGCTCCGTGTTCTTTATAATTTCCCGGCTTAGCCTGTGTGTATGTGTGGGGGCTGGGGTGTGTATTCATCTGCCTGCACATACACGTATCAACATACCTCGGGGTTTTCTGCAGAGAGAGAGGCAGCCTTGACACTGCTTTGCTCTGCTTTCTGTTAAACCAGACAATAAGGGAAATGATTAGGGCCTTTCAGCGCAACCACCTGACAATAGTGCGAGGTGAATGTGGGCTGATTGGAGCTCCGTGTACCTCTGTCCTGATGAACTGGGAAGGGCAAGCTAGGGGTGGCCCGGCACATGCATTTTGCAGGATGGGAGCCCAGGGTGACATCTCCCTCTCATTCCTTCTCCCTGACTCCCCCGGGGACCTCAGGCTTGGTCAAATTCCGTGCTCTGGCATATCCACATCCATATGATTTCTTCCAGGACTGTGCATTTAAATGTCACCCTCACTGCACAGTTACCAACACATGGAGCTAATGGGGGTTGTTTAAAAGTCATGTGGCAATGAAGGAGGCAGACAGGAGGCAGGTGTCAGGAAGATGAAGGAAGAAAATGGGGGTCTGGGCTTCTTTCTCCTGAGGCCCCCAAACCGGCCTGAATTAAGTCAACTAGGAAATGCATCCTTGCTTAAACCCTGAGAAAAATTAAAATGAGGTTGACGTGGAGGTGAATGCTTGCTGTTAGCCCCTTATCTCTTTTCTGCTCACATCTAAGGACTGGTAGGACAGGAGCAAGACTCAGGGGTTATTTACTGAGGGCTTTCCTCTGGGTTGCATGAGTACTCCGGCCAGGGTGTAAATAGTGTAAACAGCCACGGTGTCAGGCACTTGGGCACATGCTTTTACTAGCTTCGTGACCTGGCACTACCCACTTCACTGAGCTTTTGTTTCTTATTTTATTAAATGGGGATCATGAACTTGGCTCTGCCTACTTTGCCAGGATGTTGTGAGGATCGATTGAAATGATGTATGAAAAATCCTAGTCTGGGTTCTGTCAGTGGAAGGGATTCAGCCACTGCACAGATGGAGGCGAATGGGCATTTTAAAAGCTAGCGGGGCATCAATGCCTCAGCCCTGGGGTGAGACCCAGAATGAGACCCAGCCCCATCACTAACTAGCTGTGTACTTTCAGGAAAGTCCCTATATGCTTTTGGTGCCTCAGTTTTCTCATCTGTCCAATGGGAGAACAGCGATACCAGTCTCATGGGGTTCTTGTGAGAGTTAATTGAGTTAATGCATTTAGGTGCTTACATAGTGCTTAGCAAATAATAATGCTCAGAGTCACTATCGGCTATTACAATGTATTTTTCCTGGGGATCCAGAGTTCTTTCTAGAAAGATTTTTGTGTGATGATTCTGGGAACTTGCATTAACACATGTGAAGTTCCTAGTTCTATGCTGGGGATGTAGTTATTGGTGCTTGGGATATGTGGTTTCCTGTCTTCTCCCCTTCACATTCCATTCCTCATCCTATTGGGCCAGAGCATTTACTTCTAGGGCAGTGGTTCTCAACCTTCCTAATGTCACAGCCATTTAATACAGTTTCTCATTTTTGGTGATCCCCAACCATAAAATTATTTTCGTTGCCACTTCATAACTGTAATTGTCCTACGGTTATGAATCATACTGTAAATATCTGATATGCAGGATGGTCTTAGGTAACCTCTGTGAAAGGGCCGTTCAACCCCCAAAGGGGTTGCAACTCACAGGTTGAGGACCACTGTTCTAGGGTAAAAGCACAGATAGAGAGGACAGGTAAAGATCCTGATGAAAAAATATAGGTCGGTGCTGTTGTATGACCCCCATGCACCCAGCTCAGAATCCTTCTTCCTGCTTTCTGGGCTCGATGAGAATGAAACCATATAAAAAACACCCACCAGGCACGCTCCCCCACATACAGACCTGGGGAGAATTCACCTCTTGGGACCTCAGTTTCCTCCTCTATCCAATGAGGTCACCTGCTAGAGCTTTTCTAGCAAGTCATAACACCCGTGACTTCCTTGTCCCCAGCAGAGGACAGGCCACGACCCCTTTCCAGGACAGAATTCCTGCTACTTTGTTTTTTTTTCTCTTTGTTTCTTCATCTCAGACGTGCCAAGTGTTTATGTCATTTCTGAGAATCCAATAAACTGCATTATTGGGAGGGGACAGGGAGTAACACACAGGCAAAAATCTGCTATTTTCACATGAGTGCTTGAGGCAATCAGCCATGATGGGAAATGAAATGTGTGGAAAAATACAGGGTGAATAAAGAGGGCTTTAGTGAGATGATGAGCCTTTTACCGCTCCGGCCTGCACGTGACCACTGCTGATCTGTCAGCCCCGAACGGCTTCTGCCACGGAGGTCTCGTTCCCCACCCTCCTCCACCGGTTGTGTTTTTCTATGGGGAACAACCTGTAGTTATTTATCAAAGTTCCAGTGAAGACCCAGCGAGGACAGCTGGGGCGAACCTCCCCTCAGGAAGGATTCAGATCTGGCATCAGGAATTACTTCTGAAAATTAGAAGCTGCAGAGAGACATTCCTTAGGGAAGACTCAGAATCTCCTCTGCTGACTGATGTCGTGGGAGGGACATTGAAGGGGCCGTTTGGAGGCAGTGCCCAGTCGGGATGACCTCAGACTGATATTTCTCCATGGAGTATCAAGATGGTGCAGTGTGGCTTTACAGGTGTGAGACTCGAGAGACTGAGGTCAAGGTACAGCTGAGATCCCCGCTAGCTGTATGACGTCAGACAACGTGATGTGGACCAGTCACCTGCTCCTCAATTAGGTGTCCCTGATTCAGGCACTAAAGCTCATGCATTTAACGAATGGGCTAGTGCCTGTGCATTTTCACTCTAGGCATAGTTTCGTTTTCTGTTTTTTATTTTTATTTATTTTTTATTTTTAGCTAGGAGACTGTATTTTTTAGAGGAGATGTACGTTTAAAGAAAAACTGAGCAGAAAGTACCGTGAATGGCCGTATATTTCCTCTCCCCTCCCCTCAGTCTCCCTCACTGGCACCTTGCATAGCTGTGGTCTATTTGTTACAGTTGATAAGCAATATTGATACAGTATTACTAACTAAAGTCTGCAGTCCATGCTACAGTGTCTAAACGCTGTTTGCGTTACACAGTTTTATGGGTTGTAGGTAATGCGTGATCTGATGTATCCATATGATGTATCCACCATTCCCATACAGAATAGTCTCCTCTGCCTTAAATCTCCCCTATGCTCCACCTGTCTTCCTCCCCCCAAACTCCTGGCAGCCACTAATCTTTTTATTCTCTCTATAGTTTGTCTTTTCTGGAATGTCGTGGAGTCCGATTCATACAGTCTGTAGCCTTTTCAAGGCTGTAGCTTGAAGTCTGTAGCTGAAGTCTGGACAGCTGGGGTCTGTAGCTCTTTTACCGAGTCACGTCCACTTAGGTCTTTTCCTGCCTCGATCACTCATTTCTCTTACTCTGGAAGACTAGTGTAGACACACATTATGGTCTGTATCCTCTCACCTACTGCAGTACATCTTTATTGCTATCCAGTTTGGGCAATTATGAATAAAGCCGTTATAAACGTTCCTATGCAGGTTTTCGTGTGGACATAAGTTTTCAACTTAATTGGATAAATACCAAGGAGCGTGATTGCTGGATCGCAAGGGAAGGGTATATTTAGTTTTGTCAGAAACTGCCAAGCTGTCTTCCAAAGTGGCTGTACCATTTTGCGTTCCCACCAGCAGTGAGTGAGAGTTCCCGTGGCTCCCCATCCTCCCCGGCATCGGTGTTGGCAGGGTTTTGGATTTTGGCCATGCTACTAGATGTGCAGGGGTATCTTGTTTTAATTTGCAGTTCCCTAAGGACATACGCTGTTGTGCAAATAGACACAGTGCCAATATGGTTTCCCTCTAGGAATAGTTTTCACTTATCTGTATTTATGTTTTTCCTTCCAGCCAATAGGAAATCAGAGGCGAGTGAGCAACAGGGCAGGAGAAAGAGGCACACGGTTGGCAAGAGCAGAGAGCTCTGGTTTAGCAGCCGGAAGACCTGAGCTCTGGTCTTATTGGCCATCCAGACCTGCTTAACCTTAGGAAATCACCTCACCTCCCAATCTCAACTTCCTCACCTGGAAAATGGGGCTCTGGGAGGGGATCAAGGTTATGAACTGCTTCTCAGGCCAACGCCCTCCAGTTGCAATGATGGCCTGTCCACAGGGAGGGCTCGCCAGGCTCCAGGGGAATGATGTGTCCTGACTGAGAGGTGCTGAATTCCATGGCAGCAATTGCAGGGGGAGACACTGTGCCACATGCCTGCTCTTCTTCAGAATGATTTTTAACTTCTTCTGGTTACGATTCCTTGTAACTTCAAGTGACAACTGACAGCCCAACAGAGAGAGGGAAGGGTAGATTTTTTTAAAACACTGACACTATGGCTCCAAAAGCTTGCAAGAGTGGGTGCAGCCTGTGTAGCCACGTTAGTGGGATCACACTCATAGGAGACTGGGACCTGACATTCCCTGGCTGGCCCTGGAGGTCTGCCTGGGAGCAGAGAAATCCTGTTTGTCCCTCCCACCACCCCAGAGGGCTGCATGTGCCTGGCATGGGGCAGTGTTTCCCTTAGGGTTAGTGACCATCATTCCAGGCTCTGTGAGAACAACAGGGAGCAGAGTGACAAAAGCTCCTGCCCTCAGGGGGCTTCTGTCATGATGATGTGCATGAAAACCAAAATAATTAATTTAGATTCTGCAGTATTCAGTTTTGGAAAACAGAGGAGTGCATCTTATTTAGAAAAATGTCCACTTTAGACTGAAGAGAAAATGAATTGGGGGCCTACAAGGCTGAAACTTCAGTCATCTGGAAGCGTAACAAGAAGGTGCTGACGTAGTAGTGAGGAGGCATCATCACAGCTCCCTAACCCTCTGGGGGGATTTTGGCAAGTCAGAGACAGGTTCTTCTTGCCCACCCGCACTTCTCCTCCCATAAGGCACCAGCTATGCCATGTTCTGAGGCATGTGACTCAGGCCAGGTGCCCAGCAGGACTCCAGACATCTTTCAAGTCCATTGGCTTTGAACCTCCATTCCTTTGCAAATGGAGTTCTGGGGTGGGGGTAGGGGGAGGATGTCCTCCTACTCTGAACCAAATTTCCAAAGACAAGGCACAAATGATTGTTCTGCAGAGGGAGGGATGCTTGTCCCGTGGCAGGTGAGTTACAGCCAAAGAGATGGGAGGGAGGCTGCCGTGAGTGCACCACCCACTACCTCTCCCCCACCCGTGCACTCTCCTCACAAGGCCCCAGGGAGATTATTAAACTCCTCTGAAGGCCGAGTCACTTTCCTAGATTAAGAGTTGTGTGTAAGGAGTGGAAAAAGTCTGGGAAGCGAGGAGATACTTATCAGGGTTTGTGCGCTGGTGAACTCTTCCTCCTTAGCTGAGTGGCTTGGTAATGACTTTCTTCATGGTAGCAGGAGATAATATCCCTTTCCTCATCCTGAAAACTTCCTGTGAGTAGCAACCTCGGCCCCAGCAGCAGAGGCAGCTGAAAGGCTTCCGATAACAGATCTACTGCTCTGGGAGGTCTCTGGGACTCACCTGCCCATCCCTGGGGATGGGACGAGAGGAGGCTGGAGGATGGTGGATATAAAGTTAACGGGAACTCAGTGCTTCTCAAACTGTGACGCACCTGCAAGCTCCTTGGGGACCTTGTGTAGCTCCTGACTGGCAGGTCTGGGGTGGAGCCCAGGTTGTCACTTCTGAAGACAAGCTGCTTAAGGTCTCCAGGGTGAGGAGGATGTGGCTTGACCAAAGTCACCTGGCTGGGAGGTGAAGGGGCGTGGCTGGAAACCAGGTGTGCAGACTCCCAGGCCTGCTACATCTCTTTTCTTCATTGTGAACATGGGGGAGTAAAGCCCAGCTGTGGGCACACGCTGGGGGCGCTTGAAGATCACTTGTATTTCTTTTCTACACAAAGCCTATTCATTTTCCCCATTTATTCACTCTACAAATATTTATAAGACCCTGTATATACCAGCCCTGAGTAGAGCACTGTGGAGATTTATAGGCTTAGCAATATATGAACTACAAGGGGTGAAGTGACTTTTATATGTAAAACAAATAGAGTAAAAGAAAAATAGGTGACTCAGAGCTGATGGCATGTCATAGACTCTGCGTTCTCTAGTAGTTCTAAGGAAAGACGAGACCTTGTGGGCCCTGGTGGTCAGGGAGGGCTTCTTGGAGGAGGGGGAAGGCTCAAACTGGGCACTGAAAGGCCGCAAAGGAATTGAAGAGGTGGAGGGGAGAGGCAGGGGCTGTGAGAGGTTGTCTGCACTTGAGCCTCCCTTGTCACTGTTTTGGGCCTTTCTACCATCGTTTTCTCTTTCTTCTCTATCTTCCTCCTTCGATCACCTGCTCTTCTTAGTCCTCCTTTCCCTCCTTTCTCTACTGTGTTCTCTTTTCCTCCTAATGGTAGAATATAAGTAGGAGACCTTATCTTACTGCATAGCTCAGCAATCTTGTGAGAAAAGCAGCTGAGAGTACTGTACCCATTTAACAGATAGGAAAAGTGAGATTCAGATTAAAGACTGAGCCCATCTTGTGATGGGCTATTGTTAAAGCCAGGAAAGTCGGGGTCCCCCTAATTATGTCCCTACTTGCCAGTCCTTTGAGGGCATGTCTTTGGCCTGAGGTGCAAGTGGATGAGGTTATGAAGTTAGCTCTGGGGCAGGGAGGCCAGCCCTCTGCCTTTCCCTTTAGGAGAGGGAGTTGGCCACATAGTCCTGGAAGGCATGCTGAGGCATGTGACTCAGAGCCCATCTGTAAGAAGAAGGGGCCATGGTTGCCACCGTGCCTGGGCCCTGACTTAC
This sequence comes from Galago senegalensis, assembly GCA_963575145.1. Classification (NCBI taxonomy): domain Eukaryota; kingdom Metazoa; phylum Chordata; class Mammalia; order Primates; family Galagidae; genus Galago; species Galago senegalensis. Next base: position 6,182 of record CAUYTI010068274.1, on the reverse strand, counting down.
TCCTGGGACATGTTTTGCTTTGAACCTGAGCAGTCCAGCTCTCGCCCTCATCCTTTCCCATCTTACAAGCACCCTGACCCACTGAGATTTCTCCTCTTTGCTGTCACTACCCCAGGGCTTCCCCTCCTGACATAAACAGGACAAGTATGAGTGTATAGGCTGGTCCTCTTAAAATAACTTAAAGCTGGGCAGTGAAAAAAAATATGTGCAGAGCAGAGTCTGTACCTCAGTGGGTAGGGCGCTGGTCCTATATATCGAGGGTGGTGGGTTCAAACCAGCCCCCGCCAAACTGCAACAAAAAAATAGCCTGACGTGGCAAGCGCCTGTAGTCCCAGCTTCTTGGGAGGCTGAGGCAAGAGAATCACCTCAGAATCACCTTCAAACCCAGGAGTTGGAGGTTGCTGTAAGCTGTGTGATGCCACGGCACTCTACCGAGGGTTGTAGAGTGAGACTCTGTCTCTACCAAAAAAAAAAAAAATGTGCATACACACACAAATCTAGTCTAGGCAGGGACCTCTGCGTGTGACCATTATGGGTGCGTAGGATGGATGCAGAATTTAGATGTGAAGGGTTCAGGGCTCCCTATGCTGCATGAGTTCATCCTTTGTCACAGTCTCACTCCTCTTGGTCTTACACAGCCATAGTCACATCGATCTTGGTTGCAAACCTGGGTGTAAATCTGAACGCAGCAAAAAGCACAAAGTCCAGGCCCTGTGTCACACAGCCGGTGAGGTCAGCCTCTTTCGGCCAGAGGAGAAGGATTCCTTGGAAATCAAGAAATCCCTGAAATTCTTCTTCTAGCTCTGTGGTTAAGCATCTGTTTGATCTTACACAAGTTATTTCCTCTTCCTAAGGCTCCAATTCCTCAACATAAATACCTGAACTTGGTGCTTCCCAGGACACAGCTCAGCTCTAGGAGCACCTGATTTCTCCACCTTTGCAGAAAAAGCATGATAGTTACTGGCTAACAAGTCAGGCACTGATTTCCTTCAGTGCATAAGTGAACAGCAGGTGATAGACAAAAAGTGGTGGCAAGAGGGGGGAACAAGGAGTGCTGTCAGAGCACCAGGGTTAGGTCGGAAGACACTGCTGGAAAAGCTAACAGCAATGGAAGATTCAGCAGAAACTACCACTCAGCACAGCGGGGTGAGGGTTGTATGGTGTAGGGCCAAACGGCCCTGTAGGCTCAGTAATTCCTGAGAGCACGTCCTTAACCCCGTCACAAGCATCCCACCCTCCAATCCTGAGAACAAGTGTGGGGTAGATGGGCACAGCAGTTTTACAGACGTGAGTGAAGTCCAGAGAGATTTAAGGACATAAATGCTAAGGGGCAGAGGGACTCTACTGCAAGTCTTCCGGCTTTGGGTCCAGTGCCATTTCTACTGCACCATAGCTGCCGCCAACACAGTCTCCAGCAATGATCCAGCCAGCATGTCTGGAGAATGTCTTTTGCCCAGGATGGTCTAACTAATAAAAGATCATGCTTATTTGATAAGCTTCAGTTATCTGGAAACTTTGCTCACTCAGAATACTTCTTTGATTTTAAACAAAGGGGCATGAATGAGGCATTCTTGTGGCTCTGCGTTTACAATCAGTTACTGGCTGAGTCATTAAGACAGGAGGCACAAAGCACACACACAGCTACACCCAATAAATCATGTATTCAAGCACACACAATAAGAGGCAATTTAACAAACAGGGAACATGGAGGCCTGCCCTTTCCTAGTTCTACCTGGAGGAAGGATCGGCTAAGAAAATGGAGGGTGCACCTTGCAACAAGTGTGGGCCTGTGCAGCCCGCAGATTGATTGCCTGCTGTGTGTTGGGTGGCACTCTAAGAGCTTTACATGCATGCATTTGTTTAAGCTTTACAACAACTCTCCGAGGCAGGTACCGCTATTCTCATTTTTAAAGATGAGGAAACTGAGGAACAGGGAGTCAAGTTGAACGAGCCTAATACTGCTGTTTAGGTGGGTGGCTTCTGCCCTGCACCATATACATGGATGGGCTTCTACTTAGAGCTTGGCCAAAATTTGAGTCCTGGGGCCACTTCCCTCCCTCCCTCTCTCCTTCCCTTTCCTTCCTTCCTTCCTTCCTCCCCTCCTTCTATCTTCTTTTATTCCTTCTTTCCACATTTCTTGTCCACTAGTTCCACAATTCATCCATGGACACAGAAATGAAAAAAACACAGTCCCTACCTTGAAGGAATTCAAAGCCTGGTCAGGGTTTGGGGATGGGGAGGAAGTTGCAGACAGATATGAGGGGACATGAGTTTATCGTCTCATTTCCTTCTAAGAGGGGATGACGGTTGTAGGAGAAGGGGATGTGGGCCACTTAGTAGGTATGTTAAGATGGCAGTGGGCAAATATCAGAGAGTTTTAACAGCTTTGCACCTTCGCTCCAGCTGGCCTGCCACGGCTCTGTCAGTGACCCTCATAGGGAGCTGTTTTCCTCAGACACTGGGGATGTGACATTGGGAGCAGCATGGACCACACATCTGCACTGGTGGAGCTGGTGTTCGTATGCACGAAACAGGTGGTGGTGGTTGGGGAAGGGCCGTGTTTAGGAAGGAACTGGATTGAAATGGGCAAGTTTTTCACGTATGAATCACTTATGAAGGAAGAAGAATTTCAGCGTTCCAAGGGCCACAAATAAGAGGCAGATTTTCTGGCAGATTCCAGCAGCTTTCTTCAGTCAATTCATTCACAGGTGTTTCTTAACCTTGGAGCAGAAGCCACCCCCTGCAGTAAGTTCTGGGGTAGCAGTTCTCAACCTGTGGGTCGTGACCTCCTTGTAACAATAAAAATACATCCTGCATATCAGATATTTACCTTATGATTCATAACAGTAGCAAAATTATAGTTATGAAGTAGCAGTGAAAACAATTTTATGCTTGGGGGTCACCACAACATGAGAGACTATATTAAAGGGTCATGGCATTAGGAGGCATTAGGAAGATTGAGAACCATTGTCCTGGGGAGACAGAGCAGAGCAGTGGAATGTGGTCCCTGCCCACAGACTGCTGCTGCTGTCTGAGTGGGGAGAGGACGCAGATGGGTGACCAGGTAGGTGGCGTTACCAGGTAGGCAGCATGGCCAGGTAGACAGGGTGACAAGGTGCCGAGGGCCAAACATGCAGTGCAAAGTGTATGCCTTAGTTGTGTCCAGAACAGCAGAGGGGATGAGAGTGGGTGGCAGGGAAGAAGGCTAGGCTTCCTGGAGGAGGTCGACTTGGAAGGATTTGGCTGGTTTGGAGAGAGGCTGTTTGGAGCCAAGTAACCGAGTGTGCACTTCCTGCCCCACCTCATAGGCTGAAGAATGCTCTGAGGTCAACAGGGACAGCCCTGGGCAGGGCGGAGTTGGGAGGAAAGGTTGAGAAACTGTCTCCCTCCTGGACCATGAGGAAGGCCTGGGGTTAACTCACCTCCTGTGCATGTGGAAGGGGCCTGATGCTCGGCACGCAGGCTTGGGAAGTATCCTTGGGAAGGACGTCTAGTCTGGTGGAAAAATAGTTGTTTGCAAAGATTCAGAGGAGAGATTCTAGCCCCATTGAACATTCTCAGAGCTCAGAGTAGAATCCCTCGTGTCACTTGATGGCCGGATCGCAGTCTGAATCGTAGGCTGTGGGTGCCTACTGGCCCTGTGTCCCGATAGGCATCGACTCCCGAGGTTGCCGTCCCTGTTCCTGTTTCTCCACACTCCCGCCAGCTGGGCCAGGCCCTTGTCAGCCTGCACCTACATCACTTCCTGCACCCCGCCTTGTTCCACTTTGCCCTCTCCACCCCCATACTTCTAGCCACGGCCTCCCCCAGCTGCCTTCCTTCTCTGCTTCTTATGAGACCTCCTGGCCGTGCTCATCTTGTAAACACAGATTACTTGCAGGCAGCTTTTGAATAAGTGAAGCCTCCCCCCATGCTCCAACACACACCCTGTCAAACCTAGGGCTGGGCAAGCCCTTGTCATGGATAGCCCTGGATCTCTTACAGTGTCTAGCCCAGGAGATGCCCAACAGATCATTTATTGAATGAGCAGGAGATTAAAAAAAAATCAATGCATTGGCCGTGAGCACGGTGTGCTGGGAGAGTGAAAAACCTCTTCGGTGTTTTCAGGGTAAAGATAACAGAGCCACTGATCTGGGGGCACAGTCTCCCTACAACTTTCTCTCCCGGAGAATTTTGAACCCTCTTTTTTCCCCCTGAGACCTCCAGCTGCCCAGCTTATTCTCGGTCCCTCTCAGGAGCATGCCTCGGTGTGCTCTGCGTCCAGGACCCTGACTGCCTCCTTTCCTCCCCACCCCAGGCCCATCTGGTGCTGTGTCTGAAAAATTCCCCCAAACTTGTGCCACCCCAAGGCCAGCAGGGAGTGCCATCCTTCTGTTCAGAGCACAGAGCATGGATACCTGACTTGTCTGTGACCCAGGTCTGCAGGTCACCTGCATGGAGACCCTGGCCACGCCATTGGGGCTTTCTGGTCTTCAATTCTGCTCATTGTCATAGTGATGCTCAGAGTGACCTGAACATGTTGCTGTTGGTGACTCTTCAAGCCTAGAAGAGAAGATGGGAATATGTTGGGCCTGCCGGAGGTGCTGAGAGTCAGGAAGGGTGGGGGTGGGGACAGCTGGGAGAGTCACACCAGCAGGTGGCTGCTGCTCCCATGGAGATGTCAGCCAGATGCTGGTTCCTCTGCAGGGGGCGTGGGGACTGGAGTGGGGTGTAGAGATGGCCTGGAAAAGAGGAAGGAATGGGGGGGGGTTGTTTCTCTCCTCTGTATAATAATCTGCTTCTGACAAGAAGCTTCTGTTCTTTTCCACTGGAAAGCTTTTAAGAACGCTGAAAAGGACAGGCAATTACAGGAAGGTTAGGTGCGCCTGATTGGATGTTGTTACAAATCACTCATTGTCATACGAGGCATTTGGAAAGGAGGCCATTGGGGACTGATTGCCGTTTAGGGTAAGTGATTTCTGTTTAGAGTGAGCGAGCAGATGAAGGCTTGGCTAGCACTCATCGCCCGCTCCCTGTTTGCTGTTGTGTTGATGGTTTTTCTTGGCAAGAAGGGGGCTCTTACAGATGCTCGCAGGATGTGTGGATGGGAAGAGGCCAGGGATCAGCCTTCTAATCCCACTCCCACTGCTCCCTGCCCTCTCCCACACCATTTTACTGATGGGGAACTGGGTGTATGGAGAGGGGAAGAGACTGGTCTAACCTCACACAGCAGATTGGTGGAGGTGCTAGACCAGTGGTGACACCCAGAGCCCAGGCCAGCGTTCTTGCTTCTGGCCATCCAGGCTATGAGCTGACATTCCAGTGGGGACCCGGTGTTTCTATTAATGCACCCCACGTACAACTGTGTGGGCTGAGCATCCCTTATGTGGCAGCCGTCACCATTCCAGATGTTACTCTGCAATCTGTTTCCCTGGATCCTCTCACTCCCTGTCACTCGGGATTTCCCTCAACCTCATCATGTCCCTGCAGGGGACAAGCAGGGAAAGCAGTTGGACTAACCTGGTATCCTCAGCTTCACCTCTCTCTGTCCACCCCAACATCTCCTCCACTCCTGTGTCTGAAACACCACCCACTGTAGTGGAGAAACTTCTTTGAATCTTGACCACTGTTCTGTGTCTAAGAGTCTAGATTAGACGTATCCTGGAAGGGGCTATTCTGTGAGCCGCCAGTGCGCCATAGAGAATTCCACAAAACAAGGAAAAGTAGTGGAAGAAGGAACATCAGAAATAAAGTGCCCATCGGCCCACGAATGGATTAACAAATTGTAGTATATGTACATCAGGGAATATTATGCAGCCTTGAAAAAAGATGGAGACTTTTCCTCCTTCATGTTTACACGGATGGAGCTGGAAAATATTCTTCTTAGCAAAGTATCTCAAGAATGGAAGAAAAAGTATCCAATGTACTCAGCCCTACTATGAAACTAATTTATAGCTTTCATAGGAAATCCATAACCCAATTATAGCCCAAGAATACTGGAGAAGGGGAGAGGGAGGGGAAGGGAGGCCGGAGGATGGGTGGAGGGAGAGTTATTGGTGGTATCACGCCTATGGTTCATCTTTTAAGGGTACGTGTGAATCTTTCTAAATGAAGAATATAAATGTTTTAACACAATGAATAAGAAAATGACACGAAGGCTATGTTAACCAGTTTGATGAAAATATTTCAAATTGTATATAGAA
>CAUYTI010068270.1:0-16583 GCA_963575145.1 Galago senegalensis | reverse complement strand
CAATAACTGAGAAAATGACATGAAGGCTGTGTTGACCAGTTTGATGGAAGTATTTTAGATTGCATGTGAAAACCCCACACTGTACCCCAGAAGTGCATTAATGTACATAGTTACCATTCAATAAAATAAAAAGAAACTGAGAAAAAAATAATTTAATTCAGATGCACAAGATAAAACTTAGTTGCAAACTACTAGTGGCATTTTCCCCCATGGGCACCAAAAATAAAACCTGAACTTTTAATAATGTGTTCTAGCAAATCAGTAACCTGTTTTGCAGAAGCAATGTTTTCAACTTCACATTTCATCAACATAGTGAATGAGGAATATAATATATTTTGGGGTGATGATTTGAATTTTTTTCATGGGAATAAAATAATATTTCAATCTGATGAAAGTTAGGCTAATGAGTGTCTGTACACACATAAACATTTTATCTGTTTTATTTATTAAGTTAATAAAAATTTTTGAGTGCTTGCTACATTTCATGTTCCATCTTAGGTATGCATTGATGAGTAAAACATCTTCCAAATTAAAATACCTTTTTCATTCATTCTGATCAGAAAAACAACAAGTTTTACTTGTGAATAAAAAAATATTTTTTAAAATAAATTTTATCCTTCCAATTAATTATTTAATTGTTAAGATATAAATTCATAATTCATAAATTAGTTAATTGAAGTATTTTGGAAGAGACTTGAATATTTAAATTTGAAGTATACCAAATTATTTTTTAAGAGAGAAAATGTGTTATTCACAGAAAATAAATAACATAACATTAAGACCATGCATATATTACTTTAAGATAAAATTGTTCATGAGCTGTTCAAATAGTTTTAGCCTTTAAAAATTTTTCACTTTCATAACTGAATTAATATTTTTCATTCAAAAGAATTTTAAGATTCTTTTAACTTATTTCCTCAATTTCCAAAAAGGAAAGGGGAATTCACATTTATAGAAGGATTCTGTATTTCTAATTACATAGAACAAAAATCATTTTTCTATAGCACAATTTTCCTAATCAAGTATTCGTTCTTGAGATTACCAGGTTCAAATATACCTGAATTATCATTAGTAGTACAAATACTGTTTTCCTAGATCAAGCCTATTTTTAATTGTAAGTTACTTTTATCTGTTTAATCTAATAGTGAATGACGGTTGGAAAGAAAGATAAAAGCTATCCAGCTGGAATTCAGATTATATTGGGAAAATCCCTTTTAAAAAATAATTGCCATGTCGTAGGGTACAAATCTAACCTCAACAAATTCAAAGAATAGAAATTATTCCCTGTATCTTCTCAGACCGTCATGGAATAAAAACTGAACTAAATGCCAACAGAAATCTTTATATTCACAAAAGGGATGGAAATAACCTATGCACCAAGCCTCATTAGATTTCTCGAACAAAATGATCAGGAAGCCATAAGCTATCAAAACCTGTGGGAAACAGCAAAGGCAGTCCCAAGAGGGAAATTTTTATCCTTTGAATCCTCCCCAACATGTTCTATGAAGCAGATATCACCCAAATTCTAAAACCAGGAAAGGACACAACAACAAAAGAAAACTATAAACTATATCATTAATGAATATAAATGCAAAAATATTCAATAAGGGGCGGTGCCCATAGCTCAGTGGTTATGGCACTGGCCATATACACTGAGGCTGGTGAGTTTGAACCCAGCCTGGGCCAGCTAAACAACAATGACAACTGCAACAAAAAAATAGCTGTGTTGTGGCAGACACCTGTAGTCCCAGCTACTTGGGAGGCTGAGACAAGAGAGTCGCGTAAGCCCAAGAGTTTGAGGTTGCTGTGAGCTGTGGCACCACAGCACTCTATCAAGGACAATGTAGTGAGACTGTCTCAAAAAAAAAATTCATCAAGATCCTAGCAAACACAGTACAGCAATACATTAAAAAAAAAATCAGACATCTTGATCAAATGCATTTTATTCCAGTGATGCAAGATTGGTTCAACATACCTAAATCCATAAATATAATCCACCACATAAATAAAATAAAAACCTAAGACCATGTGATTCTCTCAATTGATACAGAAAAGACTTTTGACAAAATCCAGCATTTTTTTCTGACAAGAACACTTTAGAAAATTGGCACAGGAGGGACATTTCCTAAACTGATAGACGCTATCTACAACAAACCCATAGCCAATATCATACTGAATAAAGTAAAGCTGAAAGCATTGCCATTCAGAACAGAATTAGACAAAGAAGCCTACTATCATCATTGCTATTCACCATAGAACCTTCAAGAGAGAAGCTAGAGATGAACCCTGCCACATATCGCCATCTGATCTTCAATAAGCCAAACAAAAACTTGCACTGGGAAATGAATCCCTATTTAATAAATGGTGCTGGGAGAACTGGTTAGCCACACATAGACGATTGAAACTGAACCCAGGCCTCTCACTTTTGACAAAAATTAACTCTCACCGGATAAAAGATTTAAATTTAAGACACAAAATATTAAAAATTCTAGACAAGTATGTGGGTAAAATGCCTGACAAAATTGGCTTGAGAAAAGATTTCATGAAGAAGAACCCCTTGGCAATTGCAGCAACACCAAAAATAAATAATTGAGAGTTGATCAAGCTAAAAAGCTTCTGCATAGCTAAGAGTACCACAACTAAAGCAAACAGCCTTCAGAACAGAACATTTTTGCATATTACAAATCTGACAAAGGGCTGATAACTAGAATCTACAGAGAACTCAAATCAATAATAATAAAAAAAAGAGCAAACAAGCCTATTTACAAATGGGCAAGAGACTTGAACAGAAACTTCTCTGAAGACAACAGAGGAATGATCAACAAATGTGAAAAAAGTTCATCATCTCTTATAATCAGAGAAATGCAAATCAAAATCATTCTGAGGTATCACCTAAGTCCAGTAAGATTAGCCCACATTGCAAAGTCTCAAATGTGCAGATGCTGGAGTACACGTGGAAAGAGGAGAACACTTTTACACTGCGGGTGAGATTGAAACCTAATACAACCTCTATGGAAAGAAGTATAGAGAATTCTCAAAGAACTAAAAGTTGAACTTCCATTTGATCCTGCAATTCCATTACTAGATATTTACCCAAAAGAACAAAAATCATTTTAACACAAAGACATTTGCACCAGAATGTTTATTGCAGCTCAGTTCATAATTGTCAAGATGGGGGAGTAACCCAAGTGCCTATCAACCCATGAATGGATTAACCAACTCTGGTATATGTATACCATGGAGTACTATTCAGCCATAAGAAAAGATGGAGAATTTACATCTTTTGAGTTTACATGGATTGAGTTTAAACATATATTTTTTAGTAAAACATCACAAGAATGGGGAAAAAATATCCAATGTATTCAATACTAATATGAAACCAATATATAAACAATTATGTGCTCACATGAAAGAAAAAATGCTACTCTAGCAAAGGAGTGTGGAGAGGAGAAAGAGGGAAGGGGTGAGGAGGGAAGATGACTGGAGGATTCTCATCTAATGTGCACAATGTGAGACTCTTCAGCAGGCCCCCTTGGTGATGGGCTCCACTATAACTTGAACTTTACCTTAGAAATGAAAACAATATAACGTATACATTTGTACCCTCATATCAATCTGAAACAATTTTTAAAAGCGCCTTTTAAATTAGTATCTTTGCATCACAAGGTGTTGTTCATACATTGCACTGAAACCTAAAACATGTTTCAGAGCTATAGTCTAAGACACTTTCTAACATATTAAAATTCTTGATTGAATCCATGAAATCCTGTTTCTGTTTATACTTGCATTTCCAGGGTAAAACAAACATTATCTTGAATATCAGCTAAACGTCCATGTTCAGATCCACCCCCATGCCCTTAAAAAAATATGGTGAATGTGAGTTAGTCCCTGCTATGGTTTGAATATCTCCTCTAGAATTCATGCTGAAATTTATTTGCCATCATGATAGTCAACATATAACAGTGAAGGAGAATCTCTAAAAGACAGTGACATTTATTCAGGAATCAGCACTCAGCACTGCAGTGGGAATATACTTGCCATAGTAAACTAATGTGTATATTTAGGGCAGTAAAAGAAGATGAGGATTTTTAAAGGAAAAATGAGGAGGATTACATAATTAGCTTGAGGTAATTACCCTTGGTTACAATCAGTAACAAGGGTGGTGCCAGTCCCAAGTTGGATAGGCAGTTGCTGGGAGGATGTCATTGCAGAAATAATTTTTCTTTGAATATTTTTGAAATAGAATTAAAATATGCTTTGCTTAAAAGCCTTCACACTATTTAGAAAAACTGTAAGGTTACAAAAAATCTGAAAGTGTATCAGAAAGATTTGGTAGGATTGAGACCTAAGAAAACTGATAACCCAATGCAAGCAGATTAAAATAAGAGTCTCCACCCACTTACATTAACCCTAACAACCAACATACTCAAGTTGAATCAAAGAAAGTCACTGAAGATTTCCAGTGGCATTTCAGGAGCTGTATCTGCTCCATATCTAAAGCAGTTATTTCTTTAATTTAATTTTTTTTTCAGGTTAATGTGAGGGTACAAACAACCAGGTCTAAATATTTGAATTTGTTAGACAAAGTTACTCTTGTAGTTAGGTCCTATACTCAGAAGGTGTGCCAAACACCCCCATGCCACACCATGCCCATTCAGTGGGAGGACCCAAACCCCGCCCCTTTTCTTTGAAAATTTTTCTCCTATGTGGGCATGCATTAAGCCATCCACGGGCTTCATATCGGTATTGAGTACATTGGATAATTGGTTTTCCATTCTTGTGATACTTTACTAAGAAGAATATGTTCGACTCCATCAAGGTTAATACAAAAGATGTAAAGTCACCATCTTTGTATGGCTGAATAGTATTCTATGGTATACATATACCACAATTTGTTAATCTATTCCATAGTTGATGGCATTTAGGTTGTTTTTAGTGGTTGAATTTTTGGTCCATCAGCTGCATTAACCAAAGAACCACTAAAAATTGCAATTCAAAATTAAGTCATCGGTATGTGTTTTCAATTTTTTTTGAAAGCGTTAATAAGTAAATGTAAATGCAAAGGCAATGAAAATTTCAATATTTAAAGGAAAAAACAGAACTATTATTATTGTTAATAGCTAAAGCAATTCCTTCATGAAAATTTTCTAGAATAGTTTCAACTTATAAATGTATTTTTGTATATAATATAATCTAATTTTACAAATTATTTTTACATGATATTCTTTTTTTATTAATGATAACCGTGTAAAATTATGGGATACAATGTGCTGATTTGATATACAATGTGGAATGCTTAAACTGATTAACATAGCCATTATCTCACTTATTTGTTGTGATAAGATGTTTATAATATACTGTTAGTAGTTTTGAAATGTACCATTGCATTGTGCACAATGGGTGAGATCCCACCAAATACTCTATCTCCTCCCATCCTTCCCCTGTCCATCCCCTCACCTTCTTCTCCTTTTCTTCTTTCTGGATTATAGTTGTGTTTTATCATTTGTATGAATGTCTAGGTGATGATATATTGGTTTCATAATAGTATCGAGTACATTGGATACTTTTTTCCCATTCTTGAGATACTTTACTAAAAATAATGTTTCAGTTCCATTCAGGTAAACATAAAATTTGTAAAGTCTCCATCCTTTTTATGGCTGCCTTGTATTCCATGGTATAAATATATCACAATTTGTTAAGCTATTCATGGATTGATGGGCATTTGGGCTGCTTCCACAACTTGAGGATTATGAATTGGGCTGCAGTCTTCTACAGGTTGCTAGCCAGTTCCCAGCACCATTTGTTAAATGGGAAACTTTTTCACCTGGTGAATGTTTTTGATACTCTTTTCAAAGATCAAATGACCATAAGTGGTTGTGTTCATCTCTTGGTTCTCTATTCTGTTTCATATATCTAATTCTCTATTTTTGTGCCAGCACCATGCTGTTTTGATCACTATAGATTTATAGTATAGCCTGAAGTCTGGTAATGTGATACCTCCTGATTTGTTTTTATTTTTAAGTAATATATTGGCTATTTGAGGTTTTTCTCTGATACCATATAAAAAGAAGTACTATTTTTTCAAGATCTTTAAACTGTAAACTTGGGCTTGGTGCCTATGCCTCAAGTGGCTAAGGTGCCAGCCACATACATCTGAACTGGCAGATTCGAATCTAGCCCAGGCCTGCCAAACAACAATGATGGCTGAAACCAAAAAATAGCTGGGCATTATACAGACATCTGTAGTCCCAGCTACCTGGGAGGCAGAGGCAGAAGAATAACTTGAGCCCAGGATTTGGAGGTTGCTGTGAGCTGTGATGCCACAGCACTCTACTCAAGGTGACAGCTTGAGGCTCTGTCTCAAAAAAAAAAAAAAAAGAACTTGGTGTTTAATAGGGATTTCATTAAATCTGTAGATTGCTTTGGATAGTATGGACATTTTAACAATGTTGATTCTTCCCAGCCACAAGCCTAGTATGTTTTTCTAGATCCCTCAGAGGGATCCCAGCTGGACAGCCCCAGTAAACAGTTGTAATCAGATTGTCCCATGCAGTACAAACACTGCTCAATAGACAGATCAAAGGGTCTCCAGTGGAGGAGAGAATTCCACAGGCAGTTCTATTCTGCAAACCTGAGAAGATAGTGGCCAGACCCCTTTGTTGAGCTGCCAATTGTCAAGGTCCCCACTATCATAAGCACCCCAGGCTGTAGGGCACAGTCAGAACCAGGGGTCTATGCCCCTGCCTGTGGGGCATAGTCCAAACTGGGAATCAGCATCTCTGCTCTCCAGGCACATTCAGAACTGGGGGTCTTCACCCCACTGACTGGGCACATTCATGACCAGGTGTCTGCGTCCCCTTCTGCCAGTCACTGTCATGGTGCATCTCTCACTCCCCTGCACATCTCTTTCTTCCCTCTGCTTCCCCATGAGTAACAGTTTCTGTGTTGCTGAGCAGTGACCCAGACTATGCCCAGGTTTCTGAGGGAATGGCCAAACACTCTGGGCTCCATATGGGGCAGAACTTCAGACCACCATGTGAGGGGGGAAGGGTGGACTGGGAGCCCAGAATTGCGGCGCAAATATTTTTTCAAATTTATGCTGGACAGGGTGGTGTCTAGGTTCACAAGTTAGACCTCCCTGGAGAATGAGACCTGGTGTTTAGTGGCTTTCTCCTGTGGGGTAAAATGAGAGATTTTTGTCCCCTGCTCACTAGCAGAGAGCCCATGATGAGCCTCACACTTGGGGGAGGAGTATCCTGAACTCTTGGTGATGGGTTTTGTACCTGCGATTTGTTTTCTTTAATGTTTTTCCTTGGAGTCAGCTGCCTAACTTCTTTCTTAGCTCAGCTCCCACCTTTGGCTTCATAGAGTCCCATTCTGTCTGTTTTTTCTTCCTCTGGACTGGAGTCTCTGACAAAAGTTGCTTCTGGTCAGCCATCTTCCTTCAACCAGGCTTTACATGATATTCTTATGACTCCAAATTTTTAGTTATTTCATAAATTTAGCCTTTTTCATATTAGTTTTAGTTTGCTTCCTTCAACATCTCAAAATTCTATAATTTTTAACAATATCAATAGGAGCCTTTGGCTACAAGTAGATTCTTATATTTAAATTGTAGAGAAGTGACTTTCTTTATTCTTAAAATTTTTCTCTGTACTGATCTATAAGAAATTATGAAGGTGATGAATTATCCATTATAGGATAAGAGATGTCTTTCTGGGCTTGCTCTCTCAAATGGGTCTATAGTGTGTCCTACTTATCTGAAGAATGTTGGTTCAACTGAATTGACACATTCTCGCTCTTTTGTTTTTTTGTACATTCACAGATGTTTTTGAAAAAGAGAAACTTTCTTTCAAAACTATACAGAAGATATAAATGTAAATAGAAAATATTTTAATATAACTGAATGTAAAGGCACAGAATATATGTAGATAGAAAACTAAACTTTATTTTCTTGCCAAGAGACACAAACTTTTATATTTTGCCCTATTTTCTTATACTAGGTATGTTATATTCTGTGTAGAACATACTATTTAGAATTTTTCTTGGGCCCAAATTTCACACTTGTTTTCTGGAAAGGCTATTACTTTAACTAAAACACCAATGTCTGCTAACCTGTTGTTTACTTTCTTAATAGAAGAAACTCTCCAGTTTTTTTTTCCAAAAAATATTGACAGGAAAGTTAAAAAATTTATTTCTAAGACCAAGACAATGTATTCAATTCTATTAAAATTCTTTTTTTTAATTAAATGATAACTATGTACATTAATGTAATTCTGGGGTACAGTGTGGTGTTTTCAAATACAATTTGAAATATTTTCATCAAACTGGTTAACATAGCCTTCATGTCATTTTTTTAGTTATTGTGTTAAGACATTTATATTCTACTCTTAGAAATATTCACTTGTACCATTGTAATATAAAACATAGAAGTGATCCCTCCAAACACCCTCACTCCACCATTCCTCCCTCCCCTCTCCATATTCTAAGGCTGTTATTAGGTTATAGATTTTTTATGAAAGCTATAAATTAATTTCATAATAGGACTGTGTACATTGGATACTTTTTCTTCCATTCCTGTGATACTTTGCTAAGAAGAACACTTTCCAGCTCCATCCATGTAAACATGAAAAACTTAAAGTCTTCATCTTTCTTTATGGCTGCATAGTATTCCATGATGTACATATACCACAGTTTGTTGATCCATTCGTGGATCAATGGGCACTTGGGCTTCTTCCATAACCTGGCAATTATGAATTGGGCTGCAATAAACATTCTGATACAAATATTTTGTTGTAATGTGATTTTTGGTCTTCTGGGTATATACCTAATAAAGGAATTGCAGGGTCAAATGGCAGGTCTATTTTTAGTTCTCTAAGTGTTCTCCAGATGTCTTTCCCAAGGAATGTATCAGTTTACATTCCCACCAGTAGTGTAGAAGTGTTCCCTTTTCTCCACATCCATGCCAACATCTCTGTTTTTGGGATTTTGTGATATGGGCTAATCTTACTAGAGTTAGGTGATATCTCAAAGTTGTTTTGATTTGCATTTCTCTGATGATTAAGGATGGTGAGCATTTTTTCATATATCTGTAGGCCATGCACCAATCTTCTTTGGAGAAATTTCTCATCAAGTTTCTTGCTCACCCTGAGATGGGATCACTCATTCTCTTCTTGCTAATACGTTTGAGTTCTCTATGGATTCTGGTTATTAAACTTTTGTCAGAGACATAACCTGCAAAAATCTTCTCCCATTCTGAGGACTGTCTGCTTGCTTTACTTACTGTGTTCTTGGCTGTGCAGAAGCTCTTTAGTTTGATTAGGTCCCAATAGTATATTTTCAATGTTGCTTCAATTGCCTGGGGTGTCCTCTTCATAAAATATTCACCCAGGCTGATTTCTTCAAGTGTTTTCCCTAAATTTTCTTCTAGTATTTTTATGGTTTCATGTCTTAAGTTTAAATCTTTAATCCAGTGAGAGTCTATTTTAGTTAATGGTGAAAGGTGTGGGTCCAGTTTCAGTCTTCTACAGGTTGCCAGCCAGTTCGCCCAGCACCATTTGTTAAATACGGAATCTTTTCCCCACTCAATGTTTTTAATTGGCTTTTCAAAGATCAGGTAACAGTAAGTAGCTGGATTCATCTGTTCGTTTTCTATTCTGTACCATAAATCTACCTGTCTATTTTTGTGCCAGTACCATGCTGTTTTGATCACTGTGGATTTATAGTATAATCTGTAGTCTGGTAGTGTGTTTCCTCCTGCTTTGTTTTTGTTCCTGAGTAATGTCTTGGCTATTGGAGGTTCTTTTCTGATTCCATATAAAATGAAGTATTATTTTTTCAAGATCGTTAAAGTATGACAGTGGAGCTTTACTACGGATTGCATTAAAATTATATATTGCTTTGGGTAGTATGGACATTTTAACAATGTTGATTCTTCCCAGCCATGAGCATGGTATGTTTTTCCATTTGTTAACATTTTCAGCTATTTCTTTTCTTAGAGTTTCACAGTTCCCTTTATAGAGATCTTTCACATCCTTTGTTAGGTAAACTCCCAAATATTTCATCTTCTTTGGCACTACTGTGAACGGAATAGAGTCTTTGACTGTTTTTTCAGCTTGGCTTCTATTGGTATATATAAAGGCTACAGATTTATTGAGTTTTGATTTTGTAAACTGAGATGCTGCTATATTCCTCGATCACTTCTAGGAGTTTTGTAGTTGACTCCCTGCTGTTTTCCAGATATACAATCATATCATCTGCAAAAAGTGAAAGTTTAATCTCTTCTGACCCTATATAGATGCCCTTAATCACCTTTTATCCCCTAATTGTTATGGCTAAATCTTCCATTACAATGTTAAAGAGCAGTGGAGACAATGGGCAACCTTACCTGGTTCCTGATCTGAGTGGAAATGATTTCAGTTTGACTCCATTCAATAAAATATTGGCTATAGGTTTGCTGTAGATGGTCTCTATCAGTTTAAGAAATGTCCCTTCTATACCAATTTTCTTAAGTTTTCTGATCATGAAGGGATGCTGGATGTTATCAAAAGCTTTTTCTGCATCAATTGAGAGAATCATATGTTCTTTGGTTTTTAATTTTTTTATGTGATGAATTATATTTAAAGATACGTATGTTGAACCATCCTTGAGATCCTGGGATAAAACCTACTTGGTTGTGGTGTATAATTTGTTTGCTGTGTTGCTGGATTCTGTTGGTTAGAATCTTGTTGAATATTATCGCATCAATATTCATTAGTGATATTGGTGTATAATTTTCTTTTCTTGTTGGGTCTTTTCCTGGTTTGGGTATCAAGGTGATGTTTGCTTCATAGAATGTGTTGGGTAATATTCCATTCTTTTCTATATTTTGGAAAAGGTTGAGTAGTATAGGTACTAGTTCCTCTTTAAAGGTTTGGTAGAATTCTGACTTGAAGACATCTGGTCCTGGGCTTTTCTTTTTAGGGAGATTTTGTATAGTTTATGCTATTTCAGAACTTGATATAGGGCTGTTCAACATTTCCACTTCATTCTGGCTAAGTCTTGGAGGTGGCGTGCTTCCAAGTATTGGTCAATTTCCTTCAGATTGTCATATTTCTGGGAATAAATTTTCTTGTAATATTCATTAAGGATTTTTTGAATTTCTAAGGGGTCTGTTGTTATTTCATCTTTACTATTTTTTATTGACAGGATTAGCAATTTTATTCTTTTTTTCTTGGTTAGGTTGGCCAGAGGTTTATCTATTTCGTTGACTTTTTCAAAAAGCTAACTTTTTGATTTATTGATCTGATGTATAATCTTTTTGTTTTTAATTTTGTTTAATTCTGCTCTAATTTTGGTTATTTCTTTTCTTCTGCTATATTTGGGATTGGAATGTTCTTCCTTTTTCAGTTGCCTGAGATGTCCCATTAAGTTGTTAACTTCCTCTCTTTCTGTTCTCTTTAGGAAGGCTTGCAATGCTATAAATTTCCCTCTTAAGACTGCCTTTGCAGTATCCCAGAGGTTCTGATAACTCATGTCTTCATTATTGTTTTGTTATAAAAATTTGGTAATTTCCTTCTTGATCTCGTCTCTGCCCCACCTTTCATTCAGCGTAAGGTTATTTGGGTTCCATAGTTTTGTACAAGACTGCAAATTCCTGTTATTACATAACATTATTTGTAAAATTTGATTATTTTTCTGGATGATCTGATTCAATGTCTACAAAATTTTAATCTATTGACTTAGAAATTGAACTTTTGAAGGTCAGATAATTTAAAAATAGGATTAATATATTAGTAAATAGAGGTTTCTTGTGCTTGGTAACATTAATTTTAATTTTAAAAATTTATGCTGCATAATCACTTCTAGGTATATTTGGGAAGATTCCATAACTAGAGTTTGTTTCTTGACAATCAGAAAGTTTTCAGTGATGATAAAAATTAAGAGAATAGTGAAAATTAGGTTTGGCGTCTGTAGCTAAATGAGTAGGGCACCAGCCATATACACCGAGGCTGGTGTGTTGAAGCCTGGCCTAGGCCTACTAAACAACAATGATGACTACAACCAAAAAGTAGCCAGGCATTGTGGCAGGTGCCTATAGTCCCAGCTACTCGGAGGCTGAGGCAAGAGAATCACTTAAATCCACAGAATTTGAAGTTACTGTGAGCTGTGATGCCTTAGCACTCTACTGAGGGTGACATAGTGAGACTCTGTCTCAGAAATAAAAAAATAGTGAAATTATTTTAGGAGGGTGTGCATATAAAACTGTGAACATGAGTCCCCTTTTGAAAAATGAAAGTTTAGATACTCCTACTGTTATGTTCTCATACCTCATTTAACTATAGTTTTTTAATATATGTAAACTTGGCCTCTCCCTCCAAGATTCCTATCACCCAATCTAAGATGCTTTGAATATATTAGGTTACAAGGCAAAAGGAAATTAAGGTTACGAATAAAACTAAGTTTGCTGATCAGTAGAACTTAAAATTGGGAGAGTACCATAGTTTATCCAGGTGTACCCAATGTAATTATAAGAATCCTTGAAAGAGGGAAACAGAAGACTCAGATTCAAAGGGATTGCAGGTGAAAAATATTCTATTGGTCATTGCTGCTTTTGAAAATGGTTGAAAGGGCAGTGAGCCAGTAAATGTGGGTGGCCTCAAAAACCATGATTTTCAACTGGCATGCTGTGAGAGGATCTTAGGTGTCTCATGAAAAATTAAGGATTGTTGATTAAATTATTTTTGAAGCAAGTTTAAAGCATAGTAAGCATATTCCTTCTTTTTTACCAAAATAATTTGAGAGTTCCACAAAACTTCAAGTGTAGGTTCAGGTGTGCAAAAATAAAAAAAGATTGAAAAATACCATTCTAGAAGCTGGAAAAACCAAGAGACACTTCTCAGACCCTCAGAAAGAATGCCACCTGGCAGAAAACTTGATTTAGACCACTAAAACCTATTTCAGACCTCTGACCTCCAGAGGTTTAAGATACTAAAACTGTATTGTTTTGGGCCATCAAGTTTAAGGCATTTCGTTATAGCAGCAATAGAAAACCTATACATATTAGAAATGGGTATACAACATTTTAAGTTGTAAGTGAAAGTGAATGATTTTCTTGACCTTAAAATGAAGAGTCATATTAAAAGAAAGTTAAGAATGAAATGGACATGAATACACACTTTCTTTTCTTTAGGATTCACATATTTATTTCTTTTCTCTCCCAGAAGATCCTTCAGATCCTACACATGGCAGATTTCTAAACCCAAATAGCTACAGGCACACATTTTTCAGGGTAATCTCATTAAAATTTCCTTTAGAATTAGTGTGGCCTGATTTTTTAAACAAACAAAATTTCAACTCATTTCTTGAGTTCATGATTGTACCTAAGGAACTTGTTATTATGATCTTTTTAATCTATGAAATGGCAGCAATGCTGCATATACTCTAGATAAGATTAAAAGTCTGTCTTGGAAGACTTAATATGGTGGGAGGATTTCTTTGCATTATTTTCTACAACTAGAAAGAGCTAGTCTAAAAGAAGTTCCTGACTGTTTGATCTTGTTCATTGACAAACTGATTTTTAAAACTTACATCGTTTTATTTTTCTTTGTTTTTGTTCATAAACTTAAATTTGGCTTATTTGGGATTATTTTGGTTCACCGCTATTTTCATGACAGCTAACCCACTATGGTAGTGATCTCCAAATTCACTGTGGCAATGATAGCTTCCATCCTTCCTTTCCTGGGTCCCTTTCAGCAATAATGCTGAAAGCAGTTTTATTAAGACTAGAAAGATTTTATTTCTTGGAAAGATTCCTGGGAACACTGTCACATGAATTTTACTAAAGTCTGTATCTGATAATAAGAACCTCATTCAGATTCAGGCAAGAGAGTGAGTAAGCTGGCACAGCTGGAAAACAGGCCAACATTACACAACCACATGTTCTCTAGTTATTAACCCTTCATGGTGGTTGATTAGTTTTCTTTCAGGAGTCACACTAAATGGTGTTAGTAGACCAAAGGTTAACCACCCGGTAGTGATTTGCAGTTGTGACTTTGTGTACTTAAGGTTATATGGCAAGCTTTTAAAATTGACCCTAAATTTTAGTCAAACAAGACACCTGCCTTTCTTTTATATCTGAAAAAAAGAGACAGAAATCTTGAAAAGTAGACAGATTCATTACTCATATGTTCATGAATAGATTTACAACTCACAGTTTAATTACCAGTGAGAATTGGTTCATATTATGATTTATGTGTAAAAAATGATCAAAGTTTGTTAATGGCTAGGAAATTCTACTATTTGAGATGTCAATAATTTACATAATTTAAATGATTTTAAAAGTTATATTTTATTAGCAATTATATTTAAAGTTATATTTTAAATTAATTTAAATTGCTTTAATTTAAATAATTTAAATTGCTTTTAAAGTTATATTTAAAAAAACTTTATTTAATGCCAGTGTTGTACAATTTTATTTAATGCCAGTGTTGGTTGACCTTTGTCCCAGGTTTCTGTAATTTCCCCAATGATAGGAATATCTTTGTTGTTAATAGTAGATTCTTTAGAAAACACCTGCATTTGGTGACCTAATGAGGTGATTCATGGTGGGGCCTAAATAATACCAGCATAGGGCCTGTCCATACTGGAAAGACCAACCATGTGAGTAGAAGATTTTGACATTGAATCATGTACCATAGATCTGATCCCCTAACCTTCAAGAAGGGAAAGGAAGGAGAAATTGAGCTCAATTACGTGGCAAATGATTGAATCAGTTGTCTACATAATGACACTCCTGTAAAACTTTGAACACCTGAAGCTTAGGTCAGCTTTCTGGTTGATGATATACATTGGTGTTCCACGAGGATGATGTGTGTCCTAAACACAATGAAAGTTTTGTATTTGGGATTCTCCCAGATCTCATTCTGTGCACCACTTCCTTTAGCTGGTTCTGATTCATATCCTTTATAATAAAACTGTAATAATTAGTATAGTGCTTCCCTGAGTTCTTTGAGTCATTTCAGAAGATTATTGAACCCGAGAGGGTATTTGGAACCCCAAGATCTGTAACTAGTTGGTCAGAAGTTCAAGTAGTCTTTAACTATGGAGCTTGAAGCCTGCATCTGAAGTGGGGGGAAATTTGTGGAGAACCTGTGAAAATTGACTTTTAAGCCATGTAGTTACTACCATAGATGCATTGTAGCTGATTAATATTTTCATAATAGAAATACTTCTTTATATATGTATTTATATATATACCTGCATCTTATGTTAAGTTTGCTATTTTCTTTTTCTTTTTTTTGAAGTTTTTGGCCAAGGCTGGGTTTGAACCTACCACCTCCGGCATATGGGGCTGGTGCTCTACTCCTTTACGCCACAGGTGCTGCCCCAAAGTTTGGTATTTTTATTTAAATTTTTGATACAAATATTTTTATCCTGCTACATAATATAGCCAAGTAACATAGTCTAAGATCATTTTCATGTTAATGAATTTTAAATATCAACAATTTTTCAGTAACAAGAACATGGAAAGGAATTATCTTAGTCTCTTGATTAAGCTAAAATTGTTTGTTCTTTTATTCTTATTCACATGGCTGCTTTCATTCACTATGAAATTTGACTAACAATACTGGAATAGTGGCTTGATAATTCTAATAAGACACTGATTTACATATAGACAATGAAGTTTGCAAACATCCTAGAAAAAGTTCTATATACCTCCTTACTGAATGTCACTATGGTCACCTTTGAGGTACTTCCTTTGGGAAGCTATGCGTAATGCCAGCTTCTAGAACACCCTTCAAAGCAGTTTTGGAACTTTTTTTCTGGAATGGCCCTCAGAGCTGTTGTCATATGAGGTCTGACAATAAAGTTCACAAACTCACCCTAGAAGAAGTGCTACATATTTTATTGCTGAATATCACTACAGTCACCAGATGGGCATGTTGAATATTTCAAAGGTGACCTGTATTTCCTAAGGGGCTGCTTGTTCTGCACCACTGCCAAAGTGCTCCAGGGCATGGTTAGGAAGGCTTTCTAAAGCTTAGGCAGGAGTCAGAGGTTGGTTTCCCAATTTTTGAGGTATCCATTGGGAATAGGGTAAAAGTAGGTTCTCCAGATGGTAAGGCTGCTCTTGAAGAAGGGGCCACAATTCCCCCAAAACCTGGGTCCTTGAATGCACTGCATTTGCTTGCTATGGCACCATGGACTGGGATATTCCCTGCCAGAGGACCTACCCTAAATCCAACAGCATGGATTTACTGTGTGGAGGTGGGGGGGGGGATGTATGCTTTCTCAGATTGCTGCAATTCAGACCCCAGCAGTATTTTTCCATCAGTTCTTCCCACATGGGCTCCCTTGCCTCCTGAGTCCAGCTCCCAAATCTCCCCATTGTGGCCCCCAACAACCAGCTTAAGCCCTGGAGACATAGGATCCAGCTTGCATGTCTGACCTGCTGGTGTACGTCTCTGAGAAATGTCAGTGGGCAGGGAGCTCCCAGATCAGTCACCCCTGGTCACTGCAGGTCCTCACAGGGAAAGGCCTGAGCTCTTACTCTTGGTGGAAACCTCAGACTGGAGGACATGCTACCTGGGAAGAAGCAGTCA
>CAUYTI010068265.1:0-18095 GCA_963575145.1 Galago senegalensis | reverse complement strand
TCAAGCGAGTCTCTTGCCTCCGCCTCCCAAGTAGCTGGGACCACAGGCGCCCGCCACAACGCCCGGCTATTTTTTGGTTGCAGCCTTCATTGTTGTTTGGCGGGTCCGGGCTGGGGATTCGAACCCACCACCTTAGGTGTACATGGCTGGCGCCTTAGCCGGTTGAGCTATAGGCGCCGAGCCATTGGCATGGCTTTCAAGTGTCATCTGTGATGGAGCCAAGCCCGCCACCCAGGGTGCTAACCAGGATGGCAGTGATGTTCTCAGGGCCTCTGACCATCTCAGCACCTCAAACTTCAGTGAAGAACTTATTCACTGTGTCCAGTCTACAGTCCTCCACTCCACCAGCTGAGTTATCTATGAGAGTGTGCACTCATGTTCAACCAGGGTCTGCAGGGAATCTTCCTTCCTCAGCACCTAGGAGGAACTGCTAGGAATACAGATGTGATCCAGGCTTCCCCTCAAGGGCCCCAAGTCCAGGGACAGAGCTGGTCACCTAGGCAGAGCCAGAATGTGATGAAGGGAGGAGGAGGAGGAGAAGGATGCAGCAGCCTTCTAGCCTGAGATGGAAACGTTGGCCCTGGATTTCAGAAAGCCACAAGCGGGCACCTCCCTCTGTAACCTTGTGAGGCCGTGTAGAGACACCTGCCGTCTGCCCACATGGCTCCCTGTTCCCCCAACAGAGAGATGCCTTCAGGAAGGGGCAGAGGCATGTTTGAGGGAGGCTTTTTCCAGAAGGCTTAACTGTAAAGCTGGCTGTGGGGCTTCTCTGAGTGCTGTTTTGAGATTGGTTAATTAACGTTTACGAGATACACAGGGATCCGGGGATAAAAGGCTTTGAGGATGGGATGATCCTAATGTTACTGGTGATAGTCCCAGCTCATGAAGGCTGGAGTCCAAAAAGCCCTGCCCAGCTTTCCATGCCAGCAGCCACTGACCTCTGCCATAAGTGGGGGCCTTTGTGGTACATAGTTAATAAAAAAGAGATTAAAGAACAAGCACAGAAAAATCCAGTAGTGGAGAGGGATTTCTCGTCTTTTGAATAGTAACAAGCACTGGCACCCACTCCCTTTATTTAATCAACTTCTCACATTGTGATAAATGACTCCATGCCCACTACTGTTTGCTTATAGAAAACAGTCACATACCAAGGTAAGAGGCAGAGCTGGTGGGGAGGGAGCCTGAGCCGTGAGCTCCAGAACCTAATACTATTAGCTGAGCTGTGCCCAAGAGGTGGGCATCTCCAGGGCACATGACAGACACCTGTGAGCAGGCACTGAGCCCGTTATATAGTGTCACTGTGGATGGTTTGTCTCTTCCTTTAAGCGTTCACACCCCCAGTGGAAATGTCTGCAGGTATACAGGTGTCTTTTGCCAAGTGCTTCCTGGGGACGGAGCAGTTAGGACCTGGCTGTGCTGCGGGCCGTGGTTAAGACCACCTGTGTGGGTCTCTCTGGACATTGCAACCACACTCCGGTGGACAGCTCCATTCATTGGCATTTAGCAACCATCCAGGTGGCCTGGAAGTCCCAGGTGTCCCAAGGAGACACAGAAACACTTTTGCCAATAGTCCCACCAGGCTACTGAACATCCCACTCAGCAAGAGGATGTTCCTGCTTCAAGGAGGGTCTAGCCCTTGATTGGTGAGACCCCCGGAGAGCTAAACAGAAAGAGCTAAACAGAGAGAGCTAAACAGACCCCCGGAGACCCCAAGCCTGCATGGTAGGCATGCAATATTTCATGTTGCTGGGACACATCAGTGCACACACACATTAAATAGTCCACTGGCAAAAGGGACCAGCAGGGAGGAGATAAAGGAAAAGCCCAAACGGACCCAACATTGGAAAAGGAATATTCCATTTTAAGACATACTAAAAACCCCAAAGGAAACTCTGTGGACAACATGGGCTTCTGGCTGGACAGGGTTCCTGATCAATGGTGTCCATCTCTTATCCAACTTTGATCATGGCCTTGCTCCCGGAGGTCTCTAGGTCAGCCCTTGCATGGAACCCAGCTCACCTGTCTCTCCCATGTCCTGTCCCCTTGCAGCTACCTCATGGGGGTCAGTCCTTGCATGGAGCCTGGTTCACAACCCTTGCTTGGAGCTTGGCTCACCTGGCTCTACCGTGTCCTGTCCTCCTGCAGCTACTATGTGTGGGTCAGCCCTTGCACGGATCTCAGCTCACCATCTGCCCTGTCTTGTCCCTGCAGCTACTACATGCTGGAGCACAGGCCCAGGAACATCTACGGCATGGTCTGCTACTCCTGCCTCCTGGCACCCCCCAACACCAAGGAATGTGAGTGCTCCATCCTTCTGTCTGAACGGCATTTGTTCAACATTGCCATCCGTCACTGCATGGGTGGCAGACAGGGGCTAGTCCTAACATCTGGGGGCAAGGTTACTTTTCAGTGAAAGCATAAGTGGAAATGGCCATGGCCTGACAGATCAGTCAGCAAGTCTGTGCAGGGACAGCTTTGCATTGGCTGAGCTTCTAGCCAGAGGCCGAGTCCTGGTGCTGGTCAGCCACGCCTACAAGCCTCTGTTTAACTAGGAGCACTCAAATCTGACCTCTCCATTCCATGCAGTCATTGTAAAACCCAGTGAGAGCACAGAGGCACAGGTGTCTTGCAAGGTGCCAGACAAGTGTAAGTCTGGGGAACTGCAAAGTGCTAGACAGTTTTGAGGCTGAGGGAAAGGCAGAAGCATCACAACTAATGAGATTCCACAAAGCACACTGAACAGCCTTCAAGTTTGCAATCCTGCCTTGGGCTATTTCTTTCCTGGTCTCCTTCATGTGACTTCGGTGGGCAGCTGTGAGGACAGCTGGGTACCTCTGCTTCAGAGGGACACTGCCCTACCAAGTCTCTTGGGTTTGTGGTCTCCAGGAGGATCTTGTAGGGGAGAACAGAATAAGGGCCCACACCTTAAAACAGATATACAGGGAGGAGCAGCTCCCTCCCCCTGCCAAACCTTCTGGCAAGTGGCTTAGGGACCTCATCCAGATGCTAATTAATTCACTGTTAGAAGCAGCCTGTGGGCTCCAGCCTGTCCTATGGTGAAGTCAGCTGCCCCTCCCTTACATGCCCCCACAGGAGTCAGTGCCAGATTGTTCTGCGGTAAAGGCTTAGGCTCAGAAGAAGGCAGATGCTTCACATTTTTAGAAAAGGTTCCTTGCCTATAGAAACTTAGAAAAGAGTTACATACCACCACCACCACCCCCATCCCCCACCCTCCACCCTCCAACCCTTCCCACCCACCTCACACCCCTGCCAAGGGCCCCTGTGTTTGAAAGCTGTCACATGGGGACAGGGATGTCTCTCAATCCAGCAATGTCCCTCAGCTTCAGAAGGCAAGCCAAGTCCCCTGAATGCTGAAGATTTTACAAATTAGTCCATCCCTCTCCACCCAGCCCTTAATTGCTCCTGGAAAAACAGCTCTCACTGAGGCCCCAGGGAGATAGCAGAGCCCCCTTGAGTAAGTCCCCAGGCCTCTGTTTGCCCATCTGGGAAATGGGACATGCCACCAGCTCAGCCTTGTGGTGTGACAGGGTGGGTGGAACTGCCTGAGCCAAGACCTCGGTATGAACAGCAGAAAGAGAATGATGCCCACCTCACAGCCTGCACCTCTCCTGTGCTGGTCTGATCCAGAGATTTTGGGGGGTTTTTTTGGTCTCCAACTCCTGGGCTCAAGCAATCCTCCTGCTTCAGCCTCCCAAGTAGCTGGGATATAGGTGACCACCACCTGGCATCAATCCAGAGACTGTTTTACCCAAGATGTTGCCTCTGGAAGGCTGGCTGTGACCACAGTCCCCATGGAGTCACAGAGACACTGGATTGTCATCAGCAGCCCCAGC
This sequence comes from Galago senegalensis, assembly GCA_963575145.1. Classification (NCBI taxonomy): domain Eukaryota; kingdom Metazoa; phylum Chordata; class Mammalia; order Primates; family Galagidae; genus Galago; species Galago senegalensis. The sequence goes on along the minus strand of CAUYTI010068265.1, from coordinate 14,241 downwards.
CCAGGAAAGCTAGGGACTCAGAGAAACCTCAGGTCTTTAGGCCCTGGGGTTACTGGCTACCCAGATCCAGTGGGCCCTGCCCTCCCTAGGCCATGGTTGTGGCTGAGAGCACCTTCTTCTGCCACCTGTTTTTATTTGATTTACCTGGGTCCTCGCCAAGGGAAGTGAACACCCTGATATTCAGCGTAGTGAGTGGTGGTCTCTACAGCCACTACCATGAACACTTGCTAAGGGTGCCTGGCCGCAGGTGCTGCAGATGCATGTGGAAGAGACATGGGGGGACCCCTGACTTGGCACCAGGCCACCTCAACAGAAGATGAGCCAGCCAGGGTGTCAGAGCCCTGATGGAGCCCATGCCAAGGCATCTGTGCAGTTCGATTGCTTGTCTAGCCTTACAGTCACAAAATGGGGGGGGGGCAATATTAAAGACATGTGAAAACAAGCCGTCCCTGACCCCCACTGGGATGTGAGGCAGCTTCGTGCATGGTGGTGGTGGGGAGCAGTGTTGCAGGGCAGTGATTCTCCTTCACCTGCCCTGGTGGCAGGTGGCAGGTCAAGCTGCTGGCCCCTGCCCCAATCAGCATTTTAATGGGTTTGAGAATTGCTGCGCTATGGGCCCTGGCCTAGAATGTCACTGCCTGAGTGAGACAAGTTATCTGCTCCACGGAGTGCCCAGTGGTTCCCACCAAGCCACCTGGAAGCACATCGCAAATGCCCCGTGGTGTTGGCCTATGTGTGAGACAGCCCCTCTAATAATCCTGAAGAGAAATGGAAAAGTGACACATAATTACTTGTAACTTGGAATTTAATCTCTCCAGTTTCTGGGCTTGCCAAGTAGTGAGATGGAAGTCAAAAAAGGACAGTCCTTGGCCCTCAGGTCCACCCTGCCATTGGGTGGCCTCTCTCCTTGGAGCCTGCACTCTGTGGCTGTGCAGCGCCCAGGTGCCCTGGAGCCCAACAAAGGGAGATGAAAAATCCTTTGGCCATTTTCCTTTCCTTTTCTTTTTTTTTTTGAGACAGAGTCTCACTCTGTTGTTCTGGGTAGAGTGCCACGGCTTCACAGCTCACAGCAATCTCAAACTCTTGAGCTCAAGTGATTCTCTTCCCTCAGACTCCTTGGTAGCTGGGACTACAGGCACCTGCCCCAACATCCAGCTATTTTTAGAGACGGGGTCTCACTCTGGCTCAGACTGGTTTCCAACTCTTGAGCTCAGGCAATCCACCTGCCTTGGCCTCCCAGAGTGCTAGGAGTACAGGCGTGAGCCACTGTGCCCAGGCTTCCTTTGGTTATTTTTCAATCAGATTAAACAGCAAGATGCACTTGGAGCAGCCAAAGCTTTCTGCTTTCTTTTTCCCTGCATGGCCCCACATGACATGGTAGCCTGGCAGTCCAGACGGGCTCAGCATCAGACTTGGATTTCATTACAAGTCTCCACTCCTCAGAAAGTCACCTGACATCTCTGTACCTCAGTTTCCTCATTGTACTAAGTGGGGATGTCCCTCTCACAAGATTGACATAAGGATGTGATAACAGGGGCACCAGGCACTGCCCCAGGTTGGAGTACACAGGCCCTGCTATACTGTGCTGGCTGGGGCCTCTGTTACCTGGGACATGGGTTAGTAAGAATCCGTCCTCATGAGCAGCTGTAGTAGCCCTTGGAGTCACCTGAGAAAGGCGCTGAGTTATCGCGGTGCCCCATACTTGTTGTTCCCTTGTCCTCAGGTTTTCTACTGTCAGTGGCTGAGACCCCTGAGTCAGGTCCAGAGTCAACTGGCCCTTTGGAAGAGTTCACCGTGTTACTGCTGGTGCTCTGACAGTTTCCATCTTGTGGGTACATGGTGCTCTGCTGAGAGGAGGAACAGCAAGAGCTACCACTCAGGCCTGAGCCCTGGCCTCCCCCAGTGCCACTGCCAGCTGCTCTGACACAGGGGTGCTCAGACAACACACAACACGTCACTGGGGCTTGTTACCTGGCAGGTTCTGGCAGCGGCACTGGTGGACCTGGGACTGTGTCTCCAGCTCCCAGTGGACCCTGCTGTGGGCAACTTTTGTTCTGGGACCCACCATGGCCCAGGAGCCCCCTGGCTGACATCATTGAAGAATCAACAAGCAAATCATTTTTAAAAATCCAAACTATTTGCCCTCTGTGGAGATCCCAGCCAGTCTCTGTTACACACTGGCATGTTTATAGACTATGACTTGGCAGACCTCAGGGCCCCATCATGTCCTCTCTGCACTTTGTCTGGAGGTGTAGATAGCCGAGTGTGTGTAGTGCTAAGCCCTCCTGAAGAAGGGGAGCTGGGACCCCTGCAGGACACCTGCCTGCCTGCTCTTCATCAGTGCTGCCTTAAACTTGGCCTAAGCCCAGCAGATGCGCTCCGAGCAATTTCTCTGTCTCGCTCAGGACCCTGCATGCTGAGACCACCAGCCATGACTGCAGTTCAGCACGGCCTGGGGCTGTTTGGCTGGTGACCTGGGGAGCTCAGTTTGGGGGGAAATGTCCAGTGGTCAGTGTAGAGGCCCAGCTGGCTGAGGTGGGCGCCCATGGGTGCAGCAGGAATTATTTGGGGACATCATTGTTTAACCAGCCCTGCAGGGCTGCAGAGGCATTTCAGAAGTCTGTGTGCTTATCCCTCTTTAGACCATAGGCCTGAGCATATTTGTGACCCTGTCCCCAGCCCTGTCACCCACCTCAGCCTGCAAGCCCCAGCAGGAAGGGACAAGAGGACACAAAGATGACAGATCTCCACAGATACAGCCTGTAGCTCTTCTTTTTTTTCTGACAGCAAATCCTAAGCTCCCCTGAGCCCCTCACTGAGCAGATAGCTCAGCTGTTCTTCCAAGCCTGCTGCTTTTAAAAAGGAAGTTAGGAAGTTAGGTAGTGGTTGACACTGTGGCCTGCACCATTCTTCACTCACCTGAGAAGCTCGACAGGCTGCTGCCCAGTGAGTGCACACACCCACAGAGCCACCTGATCACATGGGAGCTGCATGCAACAGGGGTCAGAAAGGCCTCTTGGCTTGGGACCCACCTCTCTAGTCCTTCCCTAATAGGACTTTTGGTGAGGCTAAATTTAAAAAGCAAATGTCTATCCTAAGTTTGGAATCTAGGGAGGAAAAAAGCTTCTGTTTATCACCCAGAAACACAAGGAAATAACCTGTCACCTAGGCGGGAGTGCAGGGGTGTCATCACAGCTCACTGCATTGTCCAATTCCTGGCCTCAAGAGATCCTCCCTGCACCCCCTCCCAAAGCACTAGGATTCCTGCTGTGAGCCTCCACACCAGCTGCTTTCCTCATTTTTATAGGTTGTATACACTGTCTCAGCTCACTGACTTGGTGAGACTTGCCACCTGCCCTCTCCCTTGCAGTTCAGTGGCTCTTTATTTAAAGAACACTAATCATGAGTGGTCAGAATACTCTTTTGTTTTATTATTATTAAACCATAGCTATCTACATTAATGCAATCATGGGGTGCAATCTGCTGGTTTTATATACAATTTGAAATATTTTCATCAAACTGGCTAATGTAGCCTTCACTGCATTTTCTTAGTTATTGTGTTAAAACATTTATACTCTACACTTAGTAAATTTAACATGTACCCTTGTAAAATGCACCATAGATGTGGTCTCACCAATTATCCTCCTTCCACCCATCCTCTCCTCTCTCCTCCTTCTCTTTCCACTTCTTCTTGGGCTATAATTGGGTTATAGCAAGCTATAAATTGGTTTCATGGTAGGGCTGAGTACATTGGATACTTTTTCTTCCATTCTTGAGATACTTTGCTAGGAAAAATATGTTCCAGCTCCATCCATGTAAATATGAAAGAGGCAAAGTCTCCATCTTTTTGAAGGCTGCATAATATTCCATGGTGTACATATACCACAATTTATTAATCCATTCCTGGGTTGATGGGCACTTGGGCTTCTTCCATGACTTAGCAATTATGAATTTGGCTGCAGTAACAATCTGGTGCAAATATCTTTGTTATAAAGTGACTTTTGGTCTTCTGGATATATACCTAGTAGAGGAATTGAAGGCTCAAATGGCATATCTACTTTTAGATCCCTAAGTGATCTCCAAACATCTTTCCAAAAGGAATGTATTAGTTTGCATTCCCACCAGCAGTGCAGAAGTGTTCCCTTTTCTCCACATCCATGACACTATCTCTGGTTTTGGGATTTTGTGATGTGGGGTAATCTTACTGGGGTTAGATGATATCTCGAAGTGGTTTTGATTTGCATTTCTCTGATGATTAAGGATGATGAGCATTTTTTCATGTGTCTGTAGGCCATGCACCTTTCTTCTTCAGAGAAATTTCTCTTCAAGTCCCTTGCCCACCCTGAGTTGGGATCACTTGTTCTTTTCTTGCTAATATGTTTGAGTTCTCTGTAGATTCTGGTTATTAAATCTTTGTCAGAGACATAACCTGCAAATATCTTCTCCCATTTTGAAGGCTGTCTGTTTGCTATACTTACTGTGTTTTTGGCCGTGCAGAAGCTTTTTAGTTTGATCAGATACCAGTAATGTATTTTTGATGTTGCTTCAATTGCCTGGGGCGGGGGAGTCTTCCTCATAAATATTTGCCCAGGCTGATTTCTTCAAGAGTTTTCCCTGAACTTTCTTCTAGTATTTTTATAGTTTCTTGTCTTAAGTTTAAATCTCTAGTCCAGTGAGAGTCTATCTTAGTTAATGGTGAAAGGTGTGGGTCCAGTATCAGTCTTCTACAGGTCACCAGCCAGTTCACACAGCACCATTTGTTAAATAGGAAATCTTTTCCCCACTGAATGTTTTTAATTGGCTTATTGAAGATCAAATAATTGGGTTCATCTCTTGGTTCTCTATTCTGTTCCATACATCTACCTTTCTGTTTTTGTGCCAGTACCATGCAGTTTTGATCACTATTGATTTATGAGATAATCTGAGGTCTGATACCATGATTCCTCCTGCTTCGTTTTTATTTCTGAGCAATGTCTTGGCTATTCAAGGTTTTTTCTGTTTCCATATAAGACAAAGTATTATTTTTTTGAGATCTTTAAAGTATGACAGTGGAGCTTTAATAGGGATTGCATTAAAATTGTATATTGCTTTGGGTAATATGGACATTTTAACAATATTGATTCTTCCCAGCCATGAGCATGGTATGTTTTTCCATTTGTTAACATCTTCAGCTATTTCTTTCCTCAGAGTTTCATAGTTCTCTTTATAGAGAGAGACATCCTTTCACATCCTTTGTTGGGTAAACTCTCAAATATTTCATCTTCTTTGGCACTATTGTGAAAGGAATAGAGTCCTTGACTTTTTTGTCAGCATTACTATTGTTGGTATATATAAAGGCTACAGATTTATAGTGTTGATTTTATAACCTGAGACGCTGCTGTATTCCTTGATCACTTCTAAGAGTCTTGTAGTAGAATCCCTGGTGTTTTCCAGACATACAATCATATCATCTGCGAAGAGTGAAGTTTGAGCTCTTCTGACTCTATATGGATACCCTTTATCGCCTTGTCTTGCCTAATTGTGATGGCTAAGACTTCCATTACAATGTTAAAAAGCAGTGGAGACAATGGGCAACCTTGCCTGGTTCCTGATCTGAGTGGAAATGATTTCAACTCCATTCAATATGATATTGGCTGTGAGTTTACTATAGATGGCCTCTATCAGTTTAAGAAATATCCCTTCTATACCAATTTTCTTAAGTGTTCTAATCATGAAAGGATGCTGGATATTATCAAAAGCTTTTTCTGCATCAATTGAGAGAATCATATGGTCTTTGTTTTTTAATTTGTTTATGTGATGAATTATATTTATAGACTTACATATATTGACATATAAAACCTACTTGGTCATGGTGTATAATTTGTTTGATGTATTGCTGGATTCTGTTTGCTAGGATCTTATTGAATATTTTTGCATCAATATTCATTTGTAATATTGGTCTATAATTTTCTTTTCTTTTTGGGTCTTTTCTTAGTTTGGGGATCAAGGTAATGTTTGCTTCATAGAATGTTTTGGGTAGTATTCTTTGTTTTTCTATATTTTGGAAAAGATTAAGTAATATAGGTACAAGTTCCTCTTTAAAGATTTGGTAGAATTCTGATATGAAGCCATCTGGTCCTGGGCTTTTCTTTTTAGGGAGATTTTGTATAGTTGATGCTATTTCAGAACTTGATATAGGCCTGTTCAACATTTCCACTCCATTCTGGTTAAGTCTAGGAAGGTGGCATGCTTCTAAGTATTGGTCTATTTCCTTAAAATTTTCACACTTCTGAGAATAGAGTTTCTTGTACTATTCATTAAGGATTTTTTGAATTTCTGAGTAGTCTGTTGTTATTTCATCTTTGCCTTTTCTGATTGATGAAATTAGAGATTTTACTCCTTTTTTTCCTGGTTAGGTTATCCAAAGGTTTATCTATTTTACTGACCTTTTCAAAAAACCGACATTTAGATTTATTGATCTGTTGTATAATCCTTTTGTTTTCAATGTCATTTAATTCTGCTCTAATTTTGATTATTTCTTTTCTTCTGCTGGGTTTGGGATTGGAATATTCTTCCTTTTCCAGTTGCTTGAGATGTCCCATTAAGTTGTTAACTTCCTCTCTTTCTGTTCTTTTGAGGAAGGCTCGCAGTGTTATAAATTTCCCTCTTAGGCCTGCCTTTGTGGTATCTCAGAGGTTCTGGTAATTCGTGTCTTCATTATCATTTTGTTCCAAAAATTTGGTAATTTCCTTCTTAATCTTGTCTATGACTCAGCTATCATTCAGGTTATTTAGTTTCCATGTTTTTGTATGAGTATGCAGATTCCTATTGTTATTGAGTTCAACTTTTATTCCATGATGATCTGAGAAGATGCAAGGAATAATTTATATTCTTTTAAATTTTCTGAGGTTAGACTTGTGACCTAAGATGTGATCAATTATAGAGGATGTTCCATGGGCTGATGAGAAGAAAGTGTATTCAATTTTGTTATGATGAAATGTTCTGTAGATGTCTGTTAAATCCAATTGTTGGATGGTTAAGTTTTAAGTCTAAAATTTCTTTGCTGAGTTTCTTATTGGAGGATCTATCCAACACTGCCAAAGGGATGTTAAAATCTCCAACTGTTATGGTACTGGAGGAAATCAAGTTGCTCCTGTCTGTTAGAGTCTCTCTTATAAATTGAGGCACATTCTGGTTGGGTGCATAAATGTTAATAATTGAAATTTCATCATGTTGAGTGTTACCCTTAACAAATATGAAGTGACCATCCTTATCTGTCATTACTTTTGTTGGTTTAAAGCCTACTGTATCTGTGAATAAAATTGCAACACCTGCTTTTTTCTGCTTTCCATTTCCCTGAATTATGGATGACCATCCCTTCACCCTCAGTCTATATTTATCTTTTAAGGTAAGATGAGATTCTTGTATTCAGCAGATATCTGGCCTGAGTTTTTGTATCCAGTCTGCCAACCTGTGCCTCTTTAGAGGACAATTTAAACCATTCACATTAAATGAGAATATTGATAAGCCTGGTAGAATTTTGGGTATTGAGTTTTTCAAAAGTCCAGTGGACATTTTTAATCATTTTATCACTGTGTAAGTTGGAATTTGATCAAAAATTTCTGAGAAGGTTTACTTTGGTGGTAGAGGATCGTGCTGGTCAATATGGAGGATAGGTCTGAGACTATACTAGATAGCTGGTTTAGTTATGGCAAATTTCTTCAACATGTGAATGTCATTAAAGTGTTTAATTTCTCCATCATATATGAAAATGAAACTCAGTTTAGCTGGATACAGGATCCTGGGTTGAAAATTATTTTGTTTTTGGAGATTAAAAGTCAATGACCACCTTCTTCTAGCTTGAAAGATTTCAGCAGAAAGATCTGCAGTCATTCTAATATTCTTCCCCTTGTAGGTTATGGTTTTCTTACATCTGGCTGCTTGCAGAGTTTTCTCCTTCATATTAACTTTGGTGAAGTTAATTGTAATGTGTCTGGGAGATGCCTTTTTTGGGTTGAGTTGTGCTGGGGTTCTGAAACTGCCTGCTGTCTGAATTTCAGAATCTCTTGGCATGTCTGGGAAGTTCTCCTTGATTATCTCATGGAGTAGAGCATCTAGGCCTTTCAAAGCCACCTTGTTGCCTTCAGGAATTCCTATAAGGTGAATATTAGTTTTCTTCAAATTATCCCAGAGCTCTCTGAGAGAATGATCCATTTTTGATCTCCACTTCTCTTCCTCTTTGGGCACTTGGGAGCATTCAAAAGCTTTGTCTTCAATGTCAGAAGTCCTTTCTTTTTTGCCTATTCCATTCTGTTACTAAGGGATTCTACTGTATTTCTCAGATCTTTGAGGGCTGTAAGTTCTTGCCTCAATGTGTCAAAATCTTTGGTGATTTTGTGTTTGAATTCATTGAATTCTTGAGACAACTTTTGAAATGCTCCTTGAATTTCTAATTCCAACTTTACCTCCATTCTATTAATCTTATTTGCGATCCAAACTCTGAATTCAGTTTCTGACATCTCAGCCATTTGTTTATGAATGGGATCTTCTGGTGTGTTTGCCATATTGTTCCTTGGGGAAGTTGATCTACTCTGGTAATTCATGTTATCAGAGTTTTTCCACTGATTCTGCCCCATGATTATTTTTCACCATTTGGCTAGATGAACTGATAAGATGAAGTTGGTTTGGGGGCTCTTGGAATAGGGATTAACCAGCCATTTGCCCAAGAGCTGAGGCTGGTGTCTGTACCTTTTCCCCTGGAGCTTTGCAAAGGACCTGTGCTATGGCCTGAGACACTGGGGACCTGCTTGGTGAGGTGGGGCTAAATGGGTCTGTTTTGTTTTCAGCTGGTCTCTATCTAATTCTAGTGAATCAGTGGTAACTCTGGGTTAAAGTCTCAGCTGTGGAGAAATACCAGCAACTAAGTTACCCTGCCCCCCAAGGGCAACAACTGGACAAGGAAAATCAAACCTTCCCATAACCACAAACCCAGGGTATCACTTTGGATAGTCCTCAGGTGATTGGCCCAGGTCAAGAGTTCTAAATCAATTGTCCCAGTCAGCACCCAGTCTCAAGTGGGAGAGTTCAAAGGGTTTCCAGCAACTAGATAGCAGGGGTCTGCTGGCAGCTCAAGTATGACTCGTTCTGGTGCTCCATGGAGTCAGAAGGACCCCCCAGCAAATGAATTAGTCCAGGAAGGTTGATGCCTCCTTCCCCACCTTATACCTTTGTCCCTGGTAACCCTGCAGGGCTGTGACCCAGTTCCCTCCAATGATCAGATGCTCTAGGGGTTTGTGCCTGCCTGAGTCACAGGAAGATCTTTATCTCCTCAGCCAGACCACTGCACTCTGCTACCAGCCAGCAGGGGGAGCTGAAGCCTGATAACCTTGGGTGCTTAATGGAAGCTGGGGTGATTCACTCAGTTCCAGCCCTACCCTAGATTGATGTTGCTGCCACTTATATTCTTACAGAATAAGTGTTTCTGTCCTGGCTATATTCCCCTGTAGGCCAGGCACTATTTGAGTTCACAGAAACTGTGACTCAGCCCTGCCCTGTGCTGCTGCTGTTGCACCAGTTCTCACAGAGCTGGCATCTCTGTCTCTGCTGCCCTCTGTGTTGGGGCAGGTTTGGTTAGAGCTCACACTCAGCTCTCAGTTCTTGCCTCTCCCTGGGCTGGTGCTGTTGCCCCGCCTGCTTTTGTCTCAGCTATGTTCCCCTGGGGGCCAGGTACTTTTTAGGCTCACTGAAGCAGCACTTCTGACTCAGCCCTGCCATGGGAGTATGTGGTCTCTGTGTGCACATATTCTAGTCTCTATCCCCACCAAGCTCAGCCCATGTAGGTACTGCCTCAGGCATACCCTTTATTCATGGGGCCTGTGTTTATATCCCAGATCTGTACCACCAGTGGCTGCCACTGGAGTAGAGGCCTGGCTTTCTCTGGTTGCCAGGAGAGGCAGGGAGCGTCTCCTGCCACTGGAGTAGAGGCCAGGGTGGTGAGCCCTATTGTTCCTACCACTGCCACTGCTGCTCTGTGCCTCAGGGCACCACTTTTCCCTCTCTCTCTCAATCTACTTTCCTCTCTTTACACCCATGCCACAGAATCAGCATTCGCCTGCAATAGCCTATGTCTTGTCCATACCGCTCAAGAAAATGCCCCAGAATCTGGACTTCATGGGGGACAGGCTTCCAGACCTTAGGGTGAGAGTGGAGGGGTGTGCTGGGGGCTTGGAATTGCAGGTAGAGAATATATACAGTTTTGTGCCTGGTGAGAGAGTGCTATGGCACACTAGTGGCCACTCTCTGGAGAAGGGGTTTCAGTTTTTAGAGGGTTTCTCCCATGGGATAAAATAGGAAGAGATCTGAACTGTGCTTGCTTGTTTGTATAAACTATACTGCAAGCTGTTCTCATTGAAGTATGGGGGAGGGGACTCCCATCCACTTGGCGATGGATTTTGTACCTATTGTTTGTACACAGCTCACCTCAGCAGGGTTGATGTGCATTCTTTAATCTTATCTCTTGGCTCAGCTCTAAACCATCAGCTTAGACAGCTAAACGTCTATCCTTTAACTCTCCTTCTGGATGGGAGCCTCTGTGGAAAGCTGGCTCCAGTTGACCATCTTGCTTCTGCCCCAGAATACTCTTTAGGAAACAGTAAACACACTAAGAAATAAAAATATTTAGCCCTCCTCTGCCCATACTCCCTGAAGCCTATTCATTATGGAGAATTCCAGACCCATTAGCCTCATAGCCACTTCTTAATTTTCCATCTTTGAAGGTGGCACTTCTCTGGACCATCTGAGGTAACTCTGCTCTCCTTGCAGGTATGGGAGCCACTTTGGGAGTCTCCGCCCACTTGCGTGGCACAGCTGGCAGCAGCACCACATCTCCTGCTGAGCACGCCCAGAAAGGTAGGGCGACCAGATATTGGTCACCTAGAACAGGAGCTCAGATGAAAAGTTAAGACCAAGAGAGAAAATAATTGTTAACAAGAAGTGTGGAGCTCTCCCCCACCTGAAATCACCTCCCTAATTCAACTGAGGCCCCAGTCACATGGGGCTCCAGTTGCAGGAAGTCCATAATCATCTCTGCAGGGAGTGGAATGGGTTACTCAGGGTGTCCTGGGCCCACGGACAGGTGCTGACAATGAAGGCATGTGGCAGAGGGGGTGCAGCCGGGTGAGGCCAGCACTTGTGGGCTTTAATGTGGCCAGAGTCAGCAACTGTCCTGCTGTTGGCTTCCACTCAAGTGGTGGCTCTCAGGGGTGGTGCCTCACTCTCCCTGTCTTCAGAGATGTAGGACCCCAAGACTAATCTTTCTCTCAGAGCCAGATCTTGATCTGGCTTGTCCTCTCCTTCTCACAGGAGTGTAATTCCTTCCCATTATTTAAGAATATCTGGGGCCCAGACCTCAGCAGGGTCAGGGAAACTTTAGAGTCACTGGCATTAGGTGGAAGCACTGTGCTCCAGTCAGGAGTCTCATTTCTGCCAGGCCCCAGGAAGAGCGCATGGTACAGAGAATTTTAAAACACTTACATCGTCTAGACCTGGTATCCAAATGATGTTTCAGATATACCCCAGATGATATGAGAGCCTCAGATGCCTATCACCTGTATGGGGGGTGGGGGGCTGGAACCAGGGTCCTGTCTAATGGTTTTAGAGAATTAGAACAAGCTTCAAGGCATTTTCTAAGCCTGAGGCTGACATTAATCAGGGAAGTCAGCAGAGTACCCTGGGTTAAGTGAGGGTCTTCCAGTAGGGATGACAGAGCTGAGGGAACAGGTGGCCCAGCTCAGGCACCACTGTGCCCTGGTCTCCTACAGTCACACATAGGTTAAAATTGTATGAGGCACAAGATAAAGCCAAAGCAGGAAGCCTGTCTCTAGACCCAGGGCTGACTTGTGCCTGGAGGTGGCCAGACTCAGATTGCACTGGCTCAGGACTCCTGTTCACATTCTCTTCCTCTCCACACCAAACCTTGCCTTAAGGTCCCATTGTACTACCAAGAGAAAGCCCCCTAGAGACAACCAGGCAAACCCAGACTATAGCATTCCCAGGGAAGTCTGGGGAAGCCAACCAGAGAGTACCTTGGGGAGCAGTGGGCAGTTCTGATCCAGTGGCCAGAGCAAGCCTGGGTGGCTTAGTTCTCAGATTAGGCAGCATTGGACTCCAAAGCCACTGGAATCATTCCAGTGGCAAGGCCATTACTTCCAGGGGCCATGGGCCTGGAGGAGGGACCTGCAGGAACCCTGAGCCTGGGTCATTCATATCTTCCCTTTCCTGATGCCAGCAGAGCTCTCAGGCCAAGGACACCTTGCCACTGCCCTGATCATTGCGATGTCCACTATCTTCATCATGGCCATTGCCATTGTCCTCATCATCATGTTCTACATCATGAAGACCAAGCCTTCTGCCCCAGGTGACAGCCTGCACCCCCTGCCCAGCCCCCTTGGGCCTCTGTCAGCTGGCCCTGTCAGAGAGCCTGCTGCTCACTCCCTTCTCCCCCCACCAGCCTGCTGCACCAGCCACCCAGGGAAGAGCGTGGAAGCCCAAGTGAGCAAAGACGAGGAGAAGAAAGAGGCCCCAGGTCTGCACGCCCAGCCTCTCATTACCCGTGAGCATGGTGTCCATGGCTGGGGACGGATGTCCACCCCAGCTGCCTGGTTGCCTCTGCTCTCACCACTCAGAAGGGCCAGGGCACCCGTGCTGCATTTACCTGGGTGGTTCTGGGGTCACCAGGCAGTTCTGCCCAGAGTGAACTCAGAGGAGGGGAGGGGCCAGCTCTGAGCAGCTCTAAAGTCTCCCTCTTTCACCTTGCATCTCCCTGCAGATGCTGTGGTGATCTTTTCTGAGAAGGATGAATTCGAGAAGCTGACAGCAACACCAGCAAAGCCCACCAAGAGGTGTGTGGAGCAGCCTCAGCCCCAGCAGCAAGGGGTCCTTGTGGAGTCCAGAGCAGGAAGGGAAGCCAGGCATGCAGCCAAGTCCCTGAGAGGCCTGGTTTGGCCAGGGACACTGGGTACCACTCAGAGACAAAGGCAATCCTGGTCAGCCTTTTCAGTGACCAGCACAGGCAGGTGGTGTGAACAGTAGCGGGGCCTTTCCCTAGGTCCTTCCTCCAGGTCTTTAACACCTGTCCCCTGAATGCCTCTTCTCCAGTCTGTGGGGGAGCACACAGCCCCATTTGCACTGATGTTGCTGCACCAACACTGACCCTGATACCCCAGTGCCCAGGCCAGTGCTAGTGTCACCACATTGCTAGTGATCTTGGTGAGGATGGCAGCCCCAAAATCCTCATGCTTACCAGGTCTGTACATGCATTTTCCTGCCACAGCCCTAGGATCAAGGTGCTGGTATCATCCCCATTTGTAGAACTGGAAGTTGTCACTCACCTAAGGTCACACACTAGTGAGCAGCAGGGCTGGATCTAAGAGCAGGCTCCAGACAAGCCACATGGGGGAATGAGGCCTCTTGAAGAAGAGATATAACATATGAAATTTCTACCATGTTCAGCACACCTCAGGGTGGGACCATCCCCTGCTTCTGTAAGCACTACCACCAAATAGTCATTGGGTTTGGCCTTACTGAGGCTCCAGCAGGGTATCACACCCTATCCACCAGGGCGCCAGAGGGACCCCATCCACCCCATTACCTCCCTTTCCAGATGGGGCCTAGAGGCCACAAAGAGTCACCAGACCATTACAGGCAGAGCAGAGGCACACCCTCCTCCATGACATCCACCCCATGTGCTCCCATGATGCCTTCCTCCTAAGACCAGTCACTTCCTTGTGGAGTTCTAGCATCTATAAGCACTGCTGCTTGCCATGTCCCAGCTGGGGAGTGCCAATGCCTTTCAGCACTCCTGACGCGGGGCAGTCAGAAGAACTTTGTGCACTAGGGAAGAAGAGTGAATTGTATGTGTAAAACTAGTCAGGCCCTTAGAGAGAGGTTATTTCCTGTAGTGCCTCAATTCTGATTGATAATTTTTTCACCACACACCCACCCCTGGGAATTTGTGGCCAACACCCCACCATCCTCACCATGCACACTGGCAAGAGGTGCCAGATCTGACTACTGTTCCCAGGACTGAAGCTAGGCTCTGGTCATGCTGCCTGGCTCAAGCTCTTTTTTTTTTTTTTTTATTATTATTTTATTAAATGATAGCTGTGTACATTAATGTAAACATGGGGTACAGTGTAGTGTCTTCACACAGATTTTGACATACTTTCATCAGGCTGGTTCACATAAATTTCATGTTATTTGCAT
>CAUYTI010068263.1:0-26293 GCA_963575145.1 Galago senegalensis | reverse complement strand
ATAGACTGGTGAAAAACGTGTATCACCAAGGGCTGATCCCTGTACTAGGAAAGAACTCTCGCAAGCACCTAAGACTTGACAAACAGTTCTTTTTTTTTTAAGAGACAGAGTCTCATTTTGTCGCCCTCAGCAGAGTGCTGTAGCACCACAGCTCACAGCAACCTCTAGCTCTTGGGCTTAGGTGATTCTCTTGCCTCAGCCTCCCAAGTAGCTGGGACTACAGGCGCCCGCCACACCTAGCTATTTTTATTGCAATTTGGCTGGGGCTGGAATAGTATTTTTTCCAGACAAATATTTATGCTTTTTTAACATGTACAAATATAGGAATTTTCTGAAGAGACAGATTTAGCTGCTGCAGTGTTACAATAGATACAGGACGTTATCTGCTCTGAGCTTGTCCAGTCGTATGTGAAGTGCTACACTGAATTCTGGTTCCTGTATTTTAAAAGTGCTGTCAGATCACAAAATAGGTGGATGAGTGTGACAGAATTGGGGGAGGCCTGAAAATCTAATTGTGTTAGGGATGATTAAAGCAACGTGTGGAGAAGAGACAGCGTGAAGAGGAGCCACCCAGGACCTTCAGTGCACAGCAACACAGCCCAGGAATTAGAACTATCAGTGTTTCCCAAGGACCCATGCACACAGTTGCACCTCAATGTGCAAAAGAAAACTGTATCTACTAAATAGGAATCCTTCTTATGAGAGTGTCAGACAGAGACAGCAAGTGGTCGCAGCGAGCACAGCTCAGTCTGGCAGAGTTATGATTAAAGCAATTGTTGAAGGTAAAAGAGACCCTTGCAGAACTGAGCAGCTGTCTGTGCAGTCAGGCCGCAGGGAAACCAGAGTAGTTCTGGGCATCTCCTCTCCCATCCTCTGGTACCCAGCAGCAACTCTCTGTAATCCTGGGCCTTACAGTTCAAGGTCTTCCAACAGAATTTCATCAGTTCCTCTTGAGTCTACTTAACCCGTACCCCCTCCAATTCCTAGGACACACAGGTTGGATCTACTAGCCAGAAGTTTGGTGAAGACCTCTGGCTGAGTGCTGGGAGAGGGGCAGGTTATTTCAGAAGGAGCTCGGGGACAGTACTAGTGAGCTCCCTCCTGCTAAAATCAGACGAAGACTAAACAAGCACCTCATGGCATCTTTGTCTGACTAGACACATCAGGAAAATTGTCTATGAAATCCCTCCAGCCTTTACATTTCTATCTTATAAATTTCATGAGCGGCATATTTTAAGGGGAAATTTTTAAAGGTTCTCAGATGACACCAGCTGGAAACTGACTGTATCACCCTCTCTCCATGTTGGTCCACATGGCCCCTACTCAGCCCTTCCTCTCGCCAAAAACCTGGAAGCCACTTTTGAATCTGCTGTTCCCTTCCCCTCTCAAACCCAGTCATTCAGCACATCCTGGCTGCCCTATCTCCTAAATAATCCATCATGTCCTGGGCTTTTCTTTACCTCTACTGATGCTGCCCCAGTCCACATCATCCTTGCTTCTCATGCAAAATATTTCAAAATCCTCTAAGTCCCATTCCCGAGGTCATTTTAACAACATTCTCCACGCTGAAACGAAAGTGACTTTTCCAGCCAATTCTGATCATTCCATTCCTGTTCAAAAACTCATCAGCCTCTAAGTTTAAAACAAACATTCTTTAAGAATATACACAGTTGGGGTCTTGTCAAGCTGTCTGGCCTCATTATGTAGCACCTGGATCCTTGTTCTCACAGCTGCAGGCCATACAGTACACCCTTAAAATAAGAAAAGATGCCAAGTCTCTTATCTCCTGGAGACTTTTGAACTTGCTACTTCCTCTGCCAGGGACACTTTGTTTACCACCCTTGGACAGGATACCTTCACTTCAGCCTTCAGACTTCAAATCAAGTATTATTTCGAATTAGGTGTTATTTCTTCCTGGTGAATGTGCCTCCCAGGGCATCTTTCCAGGACTCCTCTTAGTGGGCTTTGCTAATTCAACGTCTGTCTTTCCCACCAGAGTTTGAGATGACTGAGGATGAATGCTACTGTTTCAAGGCTGGGATCGTGACATAAATGCTACTGTTTCAAGGCCGGGATAGTGACATAAAACATAACTCAGTAACTACTTGTAGAGAGAATGAATTATCGGTAAGAGTAGCTCTAATACTGACCAGGTAGAATCCTGCCTTTCTCATGCTTTTTAGAGATGATGAAAACTCTACACTTCTTGGAACCTCAGGACAAGATGATGGAAAGCGAGACGTGAAAACTTTCAAAAGCAAAAGCGTATTTTCTAAAGTGTTCGATTATTTCTCCACAGAAAAAAGCAATAAAAACTTTATGTGGGTTATGTTTGGTATAACTAAACACTGTATAAAAATGTCAAATTCATACAAGGAGGAAAAAATGGCAAATCTTAATTCTTTAAAGAAATATATTTAGTGTTAAATATATACCAGGAACTGATCTAGATATTTTAGGCACAGGGTGAAAAAACCACTCCCTGCTCTTAGCACTCAGGCCTAGTAATTAGCACAGTCAGGCAAATGTGTAAAAAATTGAAAACGTTGAAGTATTCACCTGACTTGACCAAATTTTGTAAAACTTCAAAATGTTTTTGAACTTGACCTACCAAGAGGGAGTGCTATCTCTCCTCTCCACGACTCCTCTGGAAAGTCTCCAAAATGTTACAGATACACACCAAGATGAGACTCAGAAAAGTGATACAGCAGAGGTGGCTGAAGCTTCTTTGTAGATTTGCTGGTATTGCAATTTATTTCTAAATAGGTAAATGTTATTTGAATGTCGATAATGTAAGTATTTCAAAGTAACAGAAAGACCAGGATTCTCCTGCATGGTGCACTGAATAGCTTTACAAGAAGTAAGTCAGTTTTAGAGGCCTTGCCCCCCACCCCCCATTTCCTCCAACACCCACCATTTGCTGAAGAGCAGTGACAAAGCTGGGTGGCTGGGAGACCGGGGAGGACACAAGCTCCTTGTGGTCCCCAGATAAGATTTGTCATGGGAATACGTGAGAATCTGGATGCCAAGAGTTGAAAAGAAGCCATGGAAAATGGGGTGATACTATGTGCCTTTGAATCCCTTTGTTTTAATCCCATGGGATCCTATGTTGGTGCAAAGCCAGACAATAGACTCTGTTGGAGCAAAGTTCATGGGACAATAGGTGCTCTGAAATGGATGTCAATGCAGGAGGAAGTAGGGCCACTTAGAAAACAGAATGCTGCCTTTTGTCTTAAAATTCAAGCCAAATTTAACTCAGAGAAGACAATTCCCAACAAATAAGATTTCTGTGGCTTCTGGCAGTGGTTCAGCCAGAACCCATAAATATTTCTAACAAGGGTCATCAATGCTATGTCTAATAACACTAACAAGTTATCAATAATTCATTCATTCATTCATTTTCTGAATATTTATGGGGCCCACACTGTATACCAGGCTCATTTCTAGGCATTGAGAAGAAATGGCAAAATTAAATAAACCCTGACCTTCCAAAAATATGATCTCATGTGGAAGACAAATGTTCAACAAACAAATATATTTCTAATATGTTATCAGATAGTGACAAGTGTAATAAGAGGAAAATATAGTAGTGAAAAAAGAAAGTGTGTGTTACAGGGGGTGCACACGTGGCCTGGATGTTAAGGTGACATTTGTGCTGGAGAAGAGAAGAATCACCCAAAATGAGCATGGTCACAGGGGAACCTGGAGAGGCAGCTGGAGTTCAGGACACAAGGGCCCCATGGGGCCTGATAAGGCAGCTTGTACAAGAGTGACAGGAGGCAGAGAAAAGCAGTCAAATTCCAGAAACAGTAAGATGGAGAGATGGAGTATTATTTATATAACATTCTCATATTATTTATAATATCTATGCATCTAGTGATTGGTTGATGGAGTGATAAAGCTTCTCTGCCTTTAATCAGGACAGCCCCAATGGCCATCCAAGTCCTAGAACTCCTCTGTGTTAGTCGCCATCTTTCATTCCCAGGATTCCTCTGTGTTAGTCTCCATCTTTCATTCCTAGAACTCCTCTGTGTTAGTTTCCATCTTTCATTCCCAGATTCCTCTCTGTTAGTCTCCATCTTTCATTCCTAGAACTCCCGTGTTAGTTTCCATCTTTCATTCCCAGAACTCTTCTAAGTTAGCTGCCATCTCTCATTCCCAGGATTCCTCTGTGTTAGTCTCCATCTCTCATTCCCAGAATTCCTCTGTCTTAGTCTCCATTTTCATTCCCAGAACTCCTCTGTTAGTCTCCATCTTTTGTCCCAGAACTCCTCTGTGTTAGTCTCCATCTTTCTTTCCCAGAACTCCTCTGTGTTAGTCTCCGTCTTTCGTTCCCAGAACTCCTCTGTGTTAGTCTCCATCTTTCGTTCCCAGAACTCCTCTGTGTTAGTCTCCGTCTCTCGTTCCCAGAACTCCTCTGTGTTAGTCTCCATCTCTCATTCCCAGAACTCCTCTGTGTTAGTCTCCATCTTTCATTCCTAGAACTCCCGTGTTAGTTTCCATCTTTCATTCCCAGAACTCCTCTGTGTTTGTTGCCATCTTTAGTTCCCAGAACTCCTCTTTGTTAGTCTCCATCTCTCATTCCCAGAATTCCTCTATGTTAATCTCCATCTTTCATTCCCAGAATTCCTCTGTGTTAGTCTCCATCTTTCATTCCCAGAATTCCTCTGTGTTAGTCTCCATCTTTCATTCCCAGAACTCCTCTGTGTTTCTCGCCATCTTTAGTTCCCAGGATTCCTCTTTGTTAGTCTCCATCTCTCATTCCCAGAATTCCTCTGTGTTAATCTCCATCTTTCATTCCCAGAATTCCTCTGTGTTAGTCTCCATCTCTCATTCCCAGAACTCCTCTGTATTAGTCTCCATCTTTCATTCCCAGAACTCCTCTGTGTTTGTTGCCATCTTTCATACAACTGCATCAAAGTTCAGCTCTCCCTCCACACAGTCTTTCTTCCAAGATGCCTCCTCCCCACAGGTGTTTGTAGTAACATGATTGTCCAGAAACTGCTTCCATGTAAATCTCTTTCTTAGAGGAAACTGGACAGTTGGTGCCAGGACTAGTCCAAGGGTACAGGCTCAACAGTGAAATTTTGAAGCTGGATCTACACTGCAGGCCAGTGGGCATGAGGCCCCATCACAGGTATCCAAGGAGAGCATGGGCTGTGTAGTGGGTGTGAGTGTTGAAACTTCCATGGACTGTAACGTCCCCAGATGGAATGCTGTGGCAATCAGTCTCCAGGTCTCTTCGCTGGTCCTCATCTCCTGGTGTTCAGGTCCTTACCCCACATAAAATCGGGGTGTTTCATGTGCCTAAGAGCAGTGGTCCACAATATTTTTGGCCCCAGAGACCAGTTTCATAGCAGACAATTTTCCCATGGATGGGCAGGATGGGGTTTGGTATGATTCAAGCACATTACATTTATTTTGCACTTTATTTCTATTATTATTACCTTGCAATATATAATGAAATAATCATACAACTTGCCCTAATGCAGGATCAGTGGAGCCCTGAGCTTGTCTTCCTATGGCTGGATGATCCCATGTGGGGCTGATGGGACATGGTGAGGCCTGAAGTGTGTTGCTGATGTCCAGTCTACTCTGCGATCTCATTCTGGTTTCTGGCACTGCAGAAAACCCTGCTTCATGGAGATGGGATGTTGGAAATGAAAGCAGGCTTTCTGGTGCTTTCATGGCCATCTCAGGATGTGCCTGACTTTAACCCAGAACTCACAGAGAAGTGAAATTGTGTCAGACATGCTTTTAAAGCCACATTATTCACCATTTCAGGAAGTTCATTCTCTTTACACAGTAGCACAGACAAAGTTGATTCACCTGGTTCAGGGTGGGTCACGGATCTGTTTCTTCCCAGTTTGGGGTTTCACATGGGTCATGGATGCATTTCTTCTCAGTTTGGGGGTGGTTTTTGCTTGGGAAGTGATGCTAAAACTCTTTTGAAAGTTGGGATAAGTGGCCATGTGCCAGCCAGGAGGAAGGTGACCCTGGCTCAGTCTCTTTCAAAGTCTCCACTGATACTGGCAATGTGACAGAAATCCCAGTGTTCACTCACCACTTTCATAATTCCAGTTTGGTTTTGACTATAGCCACTTTATCTTCTGAGTCAAACACAGTTGTCATTCTCCCCAGAGTGAAAGACTGAGTTTACTCAGATTGAGCAGGTAGAGGTCACCATACCAGGAAGCAAAGTTTGTGACCCATTCTGTGTCACTGAAATGTGCTGCCAGTGGTGACTGTTTATCTAGAAGAAATCTCTGGAGCAGCTCTTGGAATTCAAAACCTCTAGCCAGTGTCTGCCTTTAGAAAACTGTCCCACCTCTGCGTGTGAGACAAGATGTGTGTGCTCTGCGTCCATCACCTCACAGAGCTGCATGAACAGATGTGAGTTAAGGGCGTGTAACTGAATGTGGTTGTTAATTTTCATAACATCATGAAAAATGTTGTTTAGCTTGAGTGACACTTTTTGGGAGCCAGCATTTCTCTGTGAATGATGCAATGTGTAGGCTCATATTCAGACTTGACCTCTGGAGCTGAGGAGTGGAACCAGAAAGCCATCCCGTCACAGCAGCCGCCCCGTCCGTGCATACACTAACACCAAATGACCAGGTCAGTTTTCCTGACATGCAATCACTCAAGGACTTGAATGGTTTTGTGGCTGTGCTGTTGGCTGACAACAGAGTGCATATAAAATACCCTCAGGCACAGCTTCCTGAAAATAAATCACACAAAAACCAGCATCTTTGTCAATGCTGGTAGACTCGTCAACCCGGACAGTGCACACTGACCATCAATCCTCCCTAACAATTGTGTCTCCATAGCCTCTGCTATTTCATCAATTCTTCTAGTTATGCTTCCAGTAAAGACAAGAACAATGCCACCTTTATTTTTTAGATAGAGGCTCACTCTGGGTAGAGTGTCATGGCCTTAGCCCAGCTCAAAGCAACCTCAGACTCCTGGGCTCAAGTATTCCTCCTGACTTAACCTCCCCAGTAACTGGAATTACAGGTGCCCAAAACCATACCCAGCTAATTGTTCTATTTTTAGTAGAGACAGAGTCTCACTCTTGGTCAAGCTGGTCTTGAACTCTGGAGCTCAAGGGGTCTGCCCACCTCAGCTTCCCACAGTGTCAGGATTACGGGTGTGAGCCATCGTGCCCAGCCAGAGTTTGAGCTGCAGTGTCTCCTTAAAGTTTAGGGTAAATGTCCTCAGCAGCAGGCAGGACCAACTCTTCCCCAGTAGCAAAGGGCTTCCTGGCTTTGGCAGTGCAGCTGGTCCTGAAGAATGACACTCTCAGGGCAGACACTGATGGAGCAGTGGCCTCCAAGAATTGCATCTGGGCTTCACGTTCACATTTTTTTACTTTTGAGAAACCCAAAGCCTTGTGTTTTCAGGCAGGGTGCTTGGTCTTCAGGTGATAAAGCAGTTTTGAAGGTTTCATGACTTTGATGGACAACCTGTCTCCACAAATTGTACAAAGCAGGCTTGGAGACATGAATCCCTGTCACGATGAGCCACACTTTAAGTAGGACTCTGTATTTTCTTTCAAGTGCAGCTTTCATTCTGTTGGTGGTCTCAGAGTCTTCTGCTGTCTCACCATTGGGTCTTTCCCCCTTTTCAAAGAAACTCTCTAGCGACATTGGGTTTTTTCTCATTTTTGCTGGGGTTAGCTTGTGGGCTGACCCAAACTGGCTGAGACAAGTGGGCAGTGGAAGAAGGAGGCACAGACGGAAGTGGTACAGCAGTAGGCAGGCCACAGTCAGACAAAGAAGTGTCAGATTCTGAGTCAGACCCCCTGCCAGAGGCAGCCTATTGTCCCTCACCCTCACTGGGAGCGTTTTGATGTGACTCTGCAAGCCACTGGTCTCTTGTGGTCTCCGTGCTGTCAGACCTCCCTGCTAAAGGCAACCTGTATTTTTAGCCACTCCCCACTGCCAGCATCACTGTCCAGCTCCTCCTCAGATCATCAGGCGTTAGATTCCCATAAGGAGGTGCCACCTAGATCCCTCCAATGCACAGTCATACAGCAGGACTCATGCTCCCATGAGAATCGAATCCTTCCATTGATCTGACAGGGGGCAGGGCTCAGGCAGAAGTGGGAGTGGTGGGGACAAGCTGGACCTAATACTGTAACTGGAGCTGAGCCTCAGTGTAACCCCATCAGAGAAAGGCTGGAGTCCACTGAGGGAGAAAACAGCCTGTATTTCAAAGGAATGACAAGACCTAACCAGTACGTACCAACAGAAGGCAGGCGGTAGGTGCAAGACTGTATCCTAAGGATTCCGGATTAAGGAGGGTGGAATATAAAGTTGGATGGGGAAGAGTTTATTAATATGGGAATATTCAACCATTACCAGGATTTAACACTCTAGCAGAGGGTCTTGAGCGATGGCGCTAAGACAGAGATGTTCAGAGTCATGGCCCATGCTAAGTGAAAGACATTTGCAGGGCTGGGCAGAGAGCAGTTTCCAGGATGATAAGAAATGTGCAGGTGGGAGGAGAACCAGCCCCACTGAGGTCAGAGAGGCCGTTCCCCGGGCCAGGGCTGTGGTTCAGAGATGCTGCTGCAGACGGTGCTTCCTGGTAACAGTGGGGAGGACACGATGGAGGGTGAACTAAAAGCAGCAGCTTAGTGTAGTGAGCAGCACAGGTCAGGAGAACGGACAGAACATCTCATTGTCATGGAGATGTTTGCATTTTACCCATTTCAAGTGAACATCTGGAAACCGAATGAGAGATGGACCCTGGAGGATGATGTTATGTAATGATTAAAAACTCAGCCAAGTAGTTGTCCCAACTGCACCTGACATCACAGAGGTGGTAGCATTGCTAGAGCAGATTAATGAAGCCTCAGATATATCGTACACAGCACTGATCCGGTCAGTAAATGCACGAAGCTTCAGATATATCATACACGGCCACTGATCCGGTCAGTAAATGCACTCACTTCTAATCTTATCAGAGGGGAGGGCAGGGGCTGCTCAGGTGGACTTGAGACAGACAATAGCATTTGTGGACAATCCTGTCTTTGAAGTAATGTTTACTCCCCATTCCCTGACCAAAAGGCCTGGGATATATATATTTATAATAATATTACATAAATTATATTATATGTATTATTTATATAAATTATATGTTAATATAATATTAATTTATAATATATTTAATATATATTAATTACATTTAATATATAAATAAATATATATAAAATCACATTGTTCCACTATACCAATTATGTCATCTTAGTTAGATTAGATCAAGAAGTGGGAGGTAAATGAGAGATCTCGGTGAGACACGTACTTTCCAGAAAGCTGGAGATGACCCAAGCAGTGACTCAGAAAGCCGCCATATGAGTATTTGGGAAGCACAGGGATCTGGGACATGCCAGAACTTCCTGTCCAATGTAAAGGACAATCACTGCCTCAGAGACCGGCCACCAGTGAAGAGGAAGCACTAAGTTTCTAGCAAGCCTCTCTGGGTTGTGAAGACAGCATAGTCTCCAATCAGAGATACTGCTGTGACTCAAATACCAGGAGACATGAAAGGTTGTCATCTTTCAATAAAGTCAGAGCAGAAAATGGTTCTATAGAAGTTCTGAGTTACAATGCAGGGGCCCTGGTCATTGGAAGGGACAGGGACAGCCATACAACCAAATGGGAGATGAAGAACTGTGGAGCTGGGTTCATCAACGGATCAGCCTGTTCTGTGTCTGGGCCAGAAGTGAGCTCTGTGACAGTCTCACCTGGGGGTTGCTGAAGGAAAGCAGTGATGGCGATGGTCCTGATGGGGAGAGGGTGGGGCAGTGTCGGAATCACCCTGGTCCTGATGGGGAGAGGGTGGGGCAGTGTCGGAGTCACCTGGTCCTGGTGGGGAGAGGGTGGGGCAGTGTCGGAGTCACCCTGGTCCTGATGGGGAGAGGGTGGGGCAGTGTCAGAATCACCCTGGTCCTGATGGGGAGAGGGTGGGGCAGTGTCAGAGTCACCTGGTCCTGATGGGGAGAGGGTGGGGCAGTGTCGGAGTCACCCTGGTCCTGATGGGGAGAGGGTGGGGCAGTGTCGGAGTCACCCCGGTCCTGATAAGGAGAGGGTGAGGCAGTGTCGGAGTCACCTGGTCACTGCACCAGCCACTTTGCATAGAAAAACAAGGAGTCCAAGTCAGAATGTGTAGGGTCTGAGTATTAATGATTAGATTGTTTACTGTGGAATCTCAAGGAGAAAGTTGGAAGGTCAGGAATAGGGATGTCTGAGAAAAAGGAACGTGGATGTATTAAGGCAGGTGGGTGTGATGTGTGGAGACCTTCATGTCACATGACACCACCCACGAGAAGCGTGTGCCACAGAGAAGTTCCAAAACAAGGAAAACGTGAAGGATGGCTCCCAGACAGGACTTGGAGAGTAGAGCGGAGGTTGCCAGCAGCGGGAGGGCAAATGAAGAGATTCCAGCTGAAGGGCACAAACTCCCGATTAGAAGGTGAGTGAGTTTCAGGACCTGGTGTAAGTACAGGGGCCATGTTAACAGCACGACATCACATGTGGGGAATTTGCTAAGAGAGACCTGAGGGCTCTCACCTAAAAAATTTCTTTCAAGTAACTAAGTGAGCTGAGGATTGTGTTAATTGACTTCCCTGTGCTAATCATTTCACAGTGTGTACGTCTATCAAACCGTCCCGTGGCACGTTTTACAGGTACACAGTTTCATTTGTCAATTACACCTCAACAGAGCTGAGGGGGGAGACAGGAGGATTTGGCCAGCTGAGGTCAGCCTGCTCCCAGCAGCCCAGCACTCACTGACGAGGAAGGGGCGGTGTGATGGAAGGAACGTTTGTCTGCTCAGGGCCCCAAGCCCCAGCCCTGCCTCAGCAAAGCCAATCTAGCTTCTTCCATTGTCAAATGTCCAAACTGCCAGGAACAGACCCCACCAAATCCTCTTTATAGGACGACACCTCATGAAGCTCACTTCCAGTGGTCAGTTGCAAATCCTTGACCTTTTCTACCTTTCAAGGGGAGTGACTTACCCTGCACAGAGCCAGCATGCATCCTAAGTATGGGCCGCCCTCTCTTCCTCAAAGAGCACCATTACCTGAGGTGTGCAGCGTTGACCACCAGCATGGGAGCACACCTAATATCCCATGGACTGGCAGATGCCGTAGAGTAGTGTTTCTCAACCTGTGTGTCATGACCCCTTTGGGGGTCTGCTGCATATCAGATATTTACATTACGATTCATTAAAGTAGCAAAATTATAGTTATGAAGTAGCAATGAAAATAATTTTATGGTTGGGGTCACCACGACATGAAGAACTATATTAAAGGGTCACGGCATCAGGAAGGCAATAGAGTATAGAGCAGGGGTGTCCACCCTTTATTTTCCCACCAAACATTGGACTAGTAAGAGAGCCCTATTGGACCACACATTAAATGCTCAAACACAAAGGGAAAGTGGATTAGAAAAAAAAAAAAAAGGCATGCATTCGTACATACTTTATAATATCTGATACTGCAAAAATGTCCTTATAAAACCGGCATGTGGTTTGTGGCCACAGGTTGGACATCCCAGTCTAGAGCAAGGGCAAGGTGGCAGAGGGCACATGGCCATGGGATCCCCAGGGTACCTGCACACGCCACTCAGCCCAGCTGGCCGGATAGAGGATGGAGGAAGGCATCAAGGTAGACCCAGAAATGTGGCCTCATCCTGGGACAGGGCGTACCTGGCGCAGTGTGTGACTTGACCAGTGACTGTGAGGAAGCGCTCTGTCCCCTGTATTTGTAATGTCTGCATCTAAGATCTAAGGAGAACCGTCTGGGGTGGTCTTATTCCCATTTCTCCCACTGACGGAGAATCTGTGCTCCTCACACCTGCAGGGTATAGGCCCAACCTGGAGGGAAGGGCTTTCAGCACCGGACATTATGCCTGCCCGTGAACTTGGAGATGAAGTTGTTGCCTGATCAACACAGGCTCTGCATATCAAGAGACAAACAGCAAAGCAAGAAATTACCAGGCTGGTCGGGACAATTCACCTTGGTGAGTAGGAGTAAGGAAAACGCTGTCAGAGCCTGGAGCAGGGGAGAGAGTTATCCTGCTGGGCGTCTCTGGACCTTCCCCAGCTGCTGTTGGAGATGAATGGATCAGTACCCATGGACCGAGAAGGGCCCAGCAACCATGAAATCAGGCCTCTAAGAGACCAGATTCTGGGTGACCCCCTCACAAGGTGAGCCACCTAGACCAGCACTCTGTCAACCAAGGGAATTTAAAGCGATGGAGGCGGATGGAGATAAGTATCAGTGAAGCCTCAAACTAGCTTCAGAGCCGTGGCCACCGCTCACACTGCCAACAGGCACCTCTAAGGCTTCCCGGGGAGAGACCCCCATCACAGCTGTGAAGGAGCTGCCCCGAAGGTGGCCCCAGAGATGCCACCGAGGCCTCTGTTGAATATTAACATGCACTGTGGGTGCCTCTCCACTCTCAGCTGCTGAAACTTTCCTTCCAATGGAGTCAGTTGCCTTATCCAAGCCCATGCTCCCTCCCTGGAACACGTCCTTATCCAATGACCAGTTGCTGCTGGAATGTAGAAGACCACTCCCCTGCTGTGACTTGAGGGATTGCTAAAGGCCGATTCAGCACCACAGTGCTGGCTCCAGAAAACAGGCTGAGATCTCTGCTGTGACCCATCACAGTACGATTTCCATTCCCACCACAGGTGTGGATTCTAAGAGTAACCAATAAATGCCCTGTCTCCTCCTCAGGGACCCCTGCCCTACCACAGGATCAGCTGTTATGATTATTATTTTCACTGGGCGCTTAACATACAAGGCCAGTGAACTCAGCCTAGAAAAAGTGCTAGAGACCTCATTGCTGAATATCACTATGGTCACCTTCAAATACTCCCCTTGGGCTCGGCACATGTGGCTCAAGTGGCTAAGGCGCCAGCCACATACACCTAAGGTGGTGGGTTCGAATCCCCAGCCCGGGCCCACCAAACAACAATGACAGCTGCAACCAAAAAATAGCCAGGTGTTGTGGCGGGCGCCTGTGATCCCAGCAACTTGGGAGGCGGAGGCAGGAGGCTCGCTTGAGCTCAGGAGTTGGAGGTTGCTGTGAGCTATGCCACGGCACTCTACCCAGGGGGACAGCTTGAGGCTCTGTCTCAAAAAAAAAAAAAAAATACTCCCCTTGGCCTCTGGTCACTGTAGGGATATTCAGCAATGAGATGTGTAGCACTTTTTTTAGAATGAGTTCACAAACTTAATTGTCAGACCTCATACGACAACAGCTCTGATGGCCATTCCAGAAAAAGAAGAAAAAGAATTCCCAAATTGCTCTGAAGGGTGGACGAGGGACAGGCAGTGGTCAAAGCTCCCCACGGGGAGGACCCTGAAGGCGACGCAGTGGCATCTATCAAGGAGGTACGCAGCACGGTTTCCAGCATGAATTGATGAACTTAACTGTCTGACATCATGTGTTAAATTAATTCTACCTCCAAAAAAAATAAAGTTAACATTATAGCAAGCTCATTACAGTTGAGAAGACGGAGACTTAGATAAAGTAAATACCTTTCCTGTTACCACAAATCCTGTAACTGGTGGGGACAGGGTTTGAACCATGTCAGCCAATTTCTGGAGCCTGTGAAGTTTTATGAGTGGCCGAGGATTGTTATTTGAGGTGATGGCATGAACAAGTGTGTGTGCACGTATGTGCGTGTACATCGACACGTATGTACATAGTATGTATATGGCGTGTAGTGAGTATTCCATGAGGGGCAGCAGTGAATAGTGGCTGGAGGTTCTGGAAAAGGTAGGAAGAGTTACCTCAGAGAAAGGGAGAAGGGTTCAACTGGGATAAGCCACGAGGGCCACAACCAGCACGGATTTGAACCAATTGAACCAGTTTTGTAGAATTTTCCACTGTTCTCATCTCAAAGAGAGAAACCTAGTAAGGCTTTTTGACAAGGCAAAAGCTGGTGGAAAAGCTACATTTGCTCCTCAATTCTGTTATGTCTTTGCCAGGTCTGAGAAACGGCAGGGGATG
This sequence comes from Galago senegalensis, assembly GCA_963575145.1. Classification (NCBI taxonomy): domain Eukaryota; kingdom Metazoa; phylum Chordata; class Mammalia; order Primates; family Galagidae; genus Galago; species Galago senegalensis. The sequence goes on along the minus strand of CAUYTI010068263.1, from coordinate 12,260 downwards.
GAGGGAGACACAGAAAGAAACCAAAACCCTCCTCTCTGGCGAGGGGCTGGGGTGCAGGGTGTGGGATGCCCCACCCCCTCCTCCTGTGTTGACTCAGCCCTGGGGCTGAGGTTTGCCGTGGAGCTGTAACCTTTATAAGGGGTTTGGTTAATGACAGAATTACTCAGCTGCATACCTCACCCCAATTAGAAAGAGGCTGTTTGGATTCTAATTGACCTTGACACAAGTCTGCTTAAAGAGATTCCCCAAGAATTATAGAGCTACTTTCAGAGTTTGACTTGGCTGGGAATATGAAATGTAACACGGTTTTTCGAATTTTCTGCACTTACCATGAAATGACCAAGCCACAGGTATCAAACTTGCCTTGTTTTTGTGTTATAATCACATTACAAATTGAACATTTCCACATGTGCAAGTTGGCAGACCTGAAATGGATGATCATGGAGACTGTAATTACAGATCTCAGGTATATACGGCCTATATACTTTAATTCACACAAAAGTATATTTTGCCCAGTCCCTAGACATCCAAGTATAGTGTGTTTATAGGATGTAAAACCATCATCCTACGTATAAACCAAAAAAATGTATATTTTCGAACAGTTATGGCCAGGTCAGGTGATAAGTCGACATAATATTTGGAAGGTGTAAATACCAGGAAGGGATAGGGATTCCTAAGCTAACCAGGAGGAAATGACTAACAAAAATAGGCTGAAATCAAGAAGAATATAATTTGGGCTAAATATTAGGAGAAGAAAAAATAAGCTTCCTGGCTACAGTAACTGTTAGGCTATGAAATAAATCTTCAGGGAAGCAGAGAAGGCTTCCTTACCCAGGACTTGGGAAATGAGGCGTGTGTTCTTGGAGTCTCTTTACGACAAGCAGTTTGCTTGGGGAGAGGAAGGAGATCTTTTCCACTTCTATTTTCTGTGACTTGATATTAAGGAAAAGTCTCACAAATAATCATGGAATTGCCCATCCAGTGCTCACCAAACTGCCTTTGAGCGGGATCCTGTGTTCACCTTGTAGTGAACATTATGTCTCCTGTTCCCTCACAGCCAAAACAATCCCACGTCACGCGGTCTGCAACAACCAGGAATTATTTTTCTTTACTCCAAACTCAGCTTAGTCCTCATGGCCACGCAGGGGACTTTTCACTCTTCTCTGAGCATCTCCCCCCACCACTGCAATGCAGATTTTCCTTTAAAATGCAACTAGCTACGTTGACCAGGATTGCGTGCGCGTCTCAGCCCTGTCTGCTCACACTCAGCAAGAACTGCTTTCCAGGTCACAGGGAAGGTGAGAGCCGGCAGCCTGAGCGCCAGGAACGCCTTCTGCAAAGTGACCTGCAGCACTCTCTCCCCATCTCCGTGGGGGCAAGAGCCCTTTCCTGGTCACAGCTACACAGGACCTAACCCTGCCAGCTCCTACACATGGCCACTGGCTCCCCTCTTCTCAAACTCTCAACTGCTCTGTCAAAACGATTGGGGAAGCTGATTGAAGCTCCCCCAAGTACGTTTTCTCTCATCCACTTTTGGGGGGAGATGTTTCACCAATCAGCACATTGTGGGAGGTACAGTCCATAGGCTGGGGGGGGGTGGCCACAGGGGACTCTGGCAAAGAAGCATGTGTGGACCGAGTTTGGACTTACAGCCCAGTGGCCACACATGTGTATCTGTACAGAGCCCCTCACAGCATAAAGGTTACAAGGTGGGGAAAAAGAGGAGGGGGCTTCTGTGAGGGTATAGAGGCCTAATGATGGCATCTCTAAGCCACCATATTCCAGAGCAGAACTCTGGGGAGTCCAAGAGCTTAAAAATCAAGCCTGTCTGTCCAAGTCGCTGTAAAGTGCACTGATGGGGGTAGGAGGGTCTGCAGTGTCCATCAGGCTTGCGTGCCATGTAAGGTCATTGGTTCCATCAGTTAGGCTGTTGGGTGTTAGACACGTGGGAGCTACTATAATCTGGCTGCCTTTATCTACTGGTAACAGTTGGTGTTGAAGTCCGTGATGGTCCTTCTCCAGGTCTTCCCCTGATGCTGTTGGCCAGTCCCTCCCCCTCCTCCCTCATCACCACGCAGCCGTCCAGGCCCCTCTTCTCCTCTGACACTTCTCCCTTGTCTATTGCCTGTAGCTGCTGTGCCGTCCATCACGGAAATGGTGGCCTTTCCCAAGATTCTGTCTTTGGACTTGTTTTCTCCTCAGTGTTCCTCCTTGTCATTTATAATTCACACTGACGAGTCTTACACTAGACCCACTTTCCTATATTCAGGCGGTTCTTTCCAACTATTCACCAGGTAACTGTATCTGAACGTCTCACACACACCTCAGAACCCAGATGGCCAAACTGAACTCATTATTCACTCCACACACATCTCCCCAGTTGCGTTTCTTTCTTGTATAAGTAGCACTACAAGCAGAAATCTAAAACAGGTAAATACACCTTCCTTTACGTGTCATAGCTACTCCGTCACCAACCATTATTACTGTTTTTATAAACCCACTTGGTACTGCCATTCCCTTCCTTTCTGGACAACTGTTAGGGTATGTTCCATCTTCAGTGCACATTCAGCCTTTCTCCTATGATAACTGACACATTCTTCAGCTCAGCATTCATCATGTAGTGGGATGAGAGCCATCAGTGGTTATGGCATCCTCTGGTGGGTCATGACCAGCACTTTATTAAGAAATGGAAAGTATAGAATCGAACGGAACTGAATAGAAAATGGAGTGAAGGGGATGAGGTACATGTCACAGTGCTTGAGACTTTGGACTCATTTATATGTATGTATATGCACAGTCATATACACAATTATACAGGTTGCACATATGACCCAGGTTGCAATTGAAAAATTGCTTTCTTTTCTGGGTGTGATGACTGTGAAATGATTGAGAACCACTGGTTTTATTGCTGTTTCCAGTCTTGACCACTGTGGAACTGTCCCCTGGTGTGGGCATTCTGGTTTCTAGACATGATCCCATTCAGGCCCCACTGAGCTCTTCCATGGCTCCCCTGGGTCACCTGCAAGCTCAGTCCTCACTCTTCCTACATCTGAGGGGATGTGGTCACCTGGCTCCTCCAGCCTCTCCTGCTATTCCCTCCTCGCCCACGCGACTCCATCCAAACTGCACTTGGTGCTCTGTGCTCATACCCAGCTCTTCCCTTCCTCTGGGTTTGCTTTGCCATGTTCGTTGCCTGTCTCATTAGGCCACCCCCCATCCTTTCCTGCTCATTTTACTGGTGTCTGCATAGATCCTGGGACTTCCTCTGTCAGAACTTTGTGCATGTCTGTGGATGGCTTCACGGTAGTCAACCAAGTCTTTGCACTTTTTCCTGTATGTGTGTGTGCAGGGAACCACAGGCCCCTCCATGGCCCCCCATAATTAGCATTTTGATGTTTTTAATTCCAGTGTATATGCTTTTATAAAAATGTCAATGATGGCCTAAAGACAGTTCTGTTTCAATGTTCTGTGCAGCATGGCACCACCACACCTTTCCAGCCCATCTCCTTGTTTTTGTAGCATAGCATTATTATTTTCCTTAGAAAAATACTTCTGAGATATTTTTACCAGGAGCACAATATGGCTCAATCCATATTTGAAAAATAAATCTGTTAGTGGCACAAAGGGCTGATTGGAGTGTGAATAGACTGGAACCAGAGAAACCAGGCAGAGGTCAACTTGATCAGCCACAGGAGAGACAGAGCCAATAGCAGCACAGAGCCAGTGAGGAAAAGAGAGAAGGTGGGGCCTGGAACAGGTGCCAGAGAACCCTGTGGGCAGGAACCAGCCGCCACGGTGAAAGATGCGTGTGGCAGATGAGATGGAGGCAGACGCCGGCATCAGAGGATGTTGTAAATCAAAGTACAGAGGAAACCTTAGGGAGGGTGTTTCACGGAGAAGGATGAATTAAGTCTGTGCACTAACATACATTTGGGGAGTGTTCAGCAAGCAGATAACTATTGAATGATGCAGAGTTTACTAGTTATGAAAAACACGCCAATAATATATTATACAAAGTATATGTCAGTTTCAGTGGTAAAAACTGCCAAGGAGGATTAGAGTAGTTTAGATGTGAGGTTCATAGGCTAGGCATTACTCTCAGGAAAATGAGAGTTAACAAACAATAAAATGCAATGCATTACTGATCTTTGAATGACATTCATATAGTTACGCATAAAAGATGTTTATCATAGCTTTTAACACTCACTTGTGAGCCATGTCCAGTAATTATCACTCACTTGTGAGCCATGTCCAGTAATTATCACATAACCATATTGGGAAGGTGAGGGGAAGGAGCATGAGGGAATGTGTAGAACTGCTACATTTTTATTTTCCACAACCGAAGTCTGAAGATAGTGTCTACAGCTGAAACCAACGCATAAGGAACAGTCTAAGGGCGTTATTTATAAATGAGCATTTAGATATCTAAAAGGCTTGGAATTATATGAATACTGAAGTGAGAAAGGGAATGAAACAGAAAAACAACAGATTTCAATATATTTATTATAAAACAAGTAAAATAATTTATATTTCTAAGACCTGATAATAATTGAATAGAAAACAGATTACAGGAATCAGCTGTATCTACTTGTACACATACACGTCAGCGTGATTTGAAGCAGTTTGAAAAAGGCACAAATGATTAGTGCCAGTTCCATGAATTATCACAAGGTAAACATAACTATGTAACCATCACCAAGGTTAAGAAACGGAACCCAGTCGGCACCCAGAAGTTCTTTCTTATGCCAGCTGCATCATGAGTCTTTCTCTCATGTTCAAACGTAATCGTTACCCTAACTACTATTATTATAGATTACCACCACCTATTTTTAACATGATATATATGGAAATACATACATATATATATACACACACACACACACATAATATATATGGAATAACACTGTATATATTCTTTTGCATTTAAATTCTTTCATTTCTAGTTGTGATTGTGAAATTCATCCAAGTGTCCTGCAGTGGCAGTCATCACACCGTGGTGATAGACAGTATTTTCCTGTACACAGATGTCGCAGTCCTTGGTGTGCTAATCTGTTCCATGGTTGATACATATTGGGGTTGTTTGTAGCTTAGAGCTACTATGGACGTTGTCGTGAACACGTGTTCACGGATCACGGTGCATATGTGCACGCATCTCCGCTGAGTGGCTACATCATCTGGCAGAGCACATATTCAGTCTCAGTAATGTTTAAACTATTTTCCAAAGTGGTTGCACCAGTCTATGCTCCCACCAGCAATGTGTGGAAAAGGTCACTCCATCTGACCCCACCAGCTCTTGGTGTTGTTGCCCTTTTTAATCTTTGCAATTCTGGTTGTGTGTGAAGGAGCATCTCACTGAAGCTTTACTCGGCTTTCCTTAATTACTAATGAACTTGAGTATTCCAATATCCTCTTTGGGGAGTGTCTGCTTAAAAAAACTCCTATTTCTATCTCTTTCTTAATGACTAGTAGGAGTTCATTACATACAGTGAGCACAAATTGTTCTAACCAACTATCCTTTTGGTTATAACTTTTGTAGCCCAGTTAAAGAGGATTTTCTATGCTAAAGTCATAAAGATAGCTTAACTATATGTTATCCCACATTTTTGTTTAGCTTTTCCTTTTATAAAATTCACATGGAAATTGATTCCATTTGGGGGACGGTGTGAGTTAAGTCTTAATTCTCCATAAATTAATTTGTGAATTTGGTGAGTCCCTGTTGAAAAAACAAGCCAACAAGACTCTATGAAACTCAACCGCCATTAACCTCCCATTTAACCATGGTCATGCAATCATGACCCAGAAAAAGTTAAATTACTAAAAGGGATTGGCCCATGAGTTGTGTAAGCTGTGCCCCAAACTATTTGGTGGGTGGGGAAAGCGGGAGATGAAGGTATCATTAATCTGATAGTTTATAGATAAATTATCCCAGTGATGAAGGCTCTACTCCCTGCATAAGTGCACTAAAAAGCTCTGACCCACCATTAAACCTATTATAAAACATACTGATTAAAACAATGCTACTGGTTTATCAGTAGGTAGACTGATTAATAGAAACCGTGAAAGCAGCCAAAGGAAAGTTCATGTACAATCTCACCAGGAAAAGGGGCAGTTCAAATCAGTGGTGAAAATGTCAGTGACCATTAAATAATGCTGAGGAAACTTAAGGGAATCTCTGCCTTACAGCTAAACAAAATGTAGATGGAGAAAAATGCAACTTAATAAGTTCAGAACTTTGGTCTGTTTGTGAAGAAATAAAAAAAAAAAAAACAGAGAAGACTGATGAATTCAACTACAAAAATAAACAATCTCTGCAAGGGGAAAATAAAAAATGGTAAGAGATAAGCTAAACATTATAATTAATGTAATAATAAAAGGCTATTTAGTTAAGTAAAGGGCTGTTCAGAAAACAAAGTCAATAACCCACGGAAAGGATCCAAAGAGACAACTAAACAGATATCTTATATGAAAAGAAAATCTAATGCTCCCCAAACATATCAAAAGGTGCACACACAACAAGAAAAACACACCATATTTGGTGTGGGGAGACAAGCAGTCCCACACACCAGTGGTGGGAACCTAAGTCATGACAATTCTTTAGACGTGCGTCTAACGCCTGTACTCTACGGCAATTCCAGGGCTCTTTCCCAAGTTGTGATTACTGTCTCCAATAGTGAAATATTGGAGTCACCCCTATATGTCCTCTGATAGAGGGGACTGGTTCTTCAAATTATGGTGCAATGAAATATTATGTGCTTGAAAAATAAAAGAAGAAAGAATGGGGGGAGGGGAAGGGGGAAGGAGGAAGAGGAAGGGGAGGAGAGTAAGAAAAGACCTGTATTTGAATTCACATGCAGTGATCTACAAAATAAATTAATTTTAGAAATTCAGGACCATATATCATGCTTCCATTTGTGATAAACATAAAAAGAGCAATATACTTATTTTCTAAGAAGATATGCAGGAATTTTATAACAGTATCTGCATCTTTGAAGGAGAATCAGGTTGCTGGGATATAAGGGGTAGGAAAACAACACTCTTTACCAACTTTGAATTTTTACTGGGAAATGACATTACCTATTCAAAAAGATGAATGAAATAACTTAATAAAAATTAAAAAGGAAAAACATTCATGAGGCTTACAGCAAAACTCAATACTGATCACTGTTGCTATTATTTTTTTTTCCAGTGGTTAGATAGGATTTTTATTAGAAGTTAGAAAGGAATACAGAAGTAAAAAGCACCAGAGCTTCTGGAAGGGGAAAAGAACTGAAGAACTCACTCTGGAGCCTCCACGTCGAATCTTTTACCTAGGGGTTTTAAGTCTAGTGCAGGCGTCCTCAAACTACGGCCCGCAGGCCACATGCAGCCTGCCTAGGACATTTATCCAGCCCGCCAGGTGTTTTTGCCTCCACTGCCTGTCCTGCTTAGCAGCCGACTTGTCCCAGGGCCCATAGTCCAGCCCTCCAATGGTCTGAGGGACAGTGAACTGGCCCCCTGTTTAAAAAGTTTGAAGACCCCTGGTCTAGAGGATTACACAACTACTAATGTCCAGAATCATTTACTTATAAAATGTTGTTTACATCTCTTCACATTTAATTCTGACATTAAAAAACAAAGAAAACAAATCCAGCTTTGTGAGGCCTGGAGGACAGGTCCTATTCTCTCAGTGTCCCCTGCAGACTTTGCTGATCACCTGGTGTCATGACATAGAGATGCAGGGATAGATGTATGACAATGGGAGATAGTGCAAGGTTCTCACGCACGCCACCAAATCTATCATCAATGTTTGTAATCTTCCCCGGGACTCTGTGGTAATTATCACTATCCTCATTCTACAGCTGAACAAGCCAGGGCTCAAAGATATAACATAACTTGCCTGTGGCCGTGTATGAGTTAATAACAGGGCTGTAACCTTTGCCCAAGAGTGTCTGGCTCAAACTACGAGCATTTTGCCCTGTGTGTCCTCTTGCTGCTGGCAAGTTTATCCCAGTTCTACTGAGATTCTCTTCAAAGCCAGTTTGACGCCGCCGCATCCCACCGGCCAACTCCTAATCCTTCTGTCATTTCACTCACCCTCTGCGTTCCCTTTTCACCCTTCATACTCACGCAAACTTGTGTACACACAAAAATGACTTTGTTTGGAAAGCAACCACCTACCGTGAAGTGACCCAGAACCTTGCACTGTTCCATGGATAATTGTAGGAAACCAATGAATAGTTTTCTCTTGCAAGACATATGTGAGTAATTGGTCAAAGTTAAGTGGCATCCATCCTACTCAGCATAGCTGGACTGTTCCTGCAACCCTCCACCCCTGCATTCCTCTGCAGAGAGTTCTGTTTACATAGGCAAAGTCCTAGCACATGGGTATGTCTTAGGCTGTCTTCATGATCAGACTCCAAATATTCACAAGACAAGATGCAGGACACAGTTGACATAGAAAAATGTAATTGCTGGTAAATCAGTGAAAAAGTAAAATAGCATTCCTTGTCATCAGGACAGAAAAGTGATTGAGTGCAGCCTCTGGAGTCAGGTCCATCTGGGTGGGTCCCCAGCTCTGTGATTAACCTGCTCTGTGATCCTGGGTAGTTTTCCTGCCTTCTTTAGTTTCAGTTCCCCAGAAGAGAAGATGGAAGTGGTATACTACCTATCTCATGAGAGATATTCAGAGGGTTAAAAGAAAGTAAAGTGTTATCTTTGAGACACATGGTAAGAATTCAATAAATGATCATGTGTGTGTGTGTGTGTGCGTGTGTGTGTGTGTGTGTTTTGACGCTGCAGGTCAAACCGTCAACTCCTCCAACACAGGCTCCAGGTGAATCTTCTTTGTGTCTGAAGCACCTCATTCCCTGGGTATCTGGTCTCCCCAGTTATGCTCCATCACCACATGCATGATCTTTACACACCCAGATCATTCTCAGACAGCTGTGTCCCAACATTTGGGTCTCTACGTGAACGTCATCAGCTCAGAGAACCTCACCTCAATCAAAATGCTATCGCTGTTTCTTACATTCCCAGAGCCTAGAACAATGGTAACTACTTGACCTTTAAAATATCACTGTTCCACATTTCCGTTATATAACTTTTTTTTAAGAGACTGGGTCTTGCTCTGTGGCCCAGACTTGAATGCAGTCGCAAGATCATAGCTCATTGCAGCCTGGTCAGTGGTCAGACACACTGGCCAAACTTGTGACCCCAAGACCCAGGCAGGGCTCTGTGGGATACAGTCAGGAGGTTTAGAAGCCAGATATAGGTAGAATTGATCAGAGAAAAGTGGGGAGCTCCAAGACATGGGGAGCTGGGGAGTTGCACAGTCAGACTAGGGTGAGACAATAGGGCGGGTCCTCTGGCTAAGGGATCCCAGCCTGTGGTCCCCAGAGACCAAGAGCAGTGCTGGAGGCCCAAGGGTAGGGACAAGGGGGTAGAGCTCACTCCCGCAGCCTGCTGCTAGCTGGGGCAGCCCTCCTCCCAAGCAGCCTTTCCAGGCCAGAAGGGGCCTCTGCTCCCTCCAGGCAGCTCCCCATAGCCACGGGAAGCTGATCTCTGAGCATGCTGAGGCTTCACGAAGCCCTCCAGGCTGGCACAATCTAACTGCATCTGGCCTAACCCCTCTACCTCCTCTGCTGTGAGGGAGATCAAGAAAGCCCAGAGGATCAAGAAGGCCCTTCTTCAAAGCTGAGGACTTCCAGTGCTTCTCCTAAGAAACCGAAATGTGTCACAGGCATAAAAGAACATCCTTGCAGGTAGCTCTCTCCAGGGAGAAATTATTCTACGGCTACTTACAGCCTCTACCAGCTCAAAAGACAGGGCATGGCTGATTCTTACAAGTACCACCAGTATCTGGGATCTGAAGCTGACGGGTCCCTGGACAAGTCACACTCCTTTGAAGAGGGGAAGCAGCAGAATAGAAGCAACCCAAGGGAACACTGAGGACAGAAACAAAAGTTACAGCAGCTCAGTCTAGGAGGGGTCTCCCCATTCCACTGAAGACCTCTGGGCTAATCAAGTCTGCTCAGAGTCTATGCAGAGACCTTCCACCAAATAGCAGATGCAGCTAGGAACTGGTGCTGTCCTGGTCATGCTGGTGCATGGAGCCAGGTCCACTGTGCTTCCTGCAGTAGTCCTTGCATCACCCCCACATGGCTGGGGAAGGAACAGGTGCTCCCACGAATACTGCCCTGTGACTGGGGACTAAGCCACCTCCTCCCAGCATGGGAGCTGAACAGAGCAGGAGGCCCAGATACCACAGGCACACTTGGGAAACCTTGGGCAACTCCATCAGTGGGTTCTCGGTGTGGGGGCAGAGCCTGGGCCAAACAGCAGCACTGGCCCTCCACACAGACCTTACGTCATTGAGACTGCATGACGGGGCATCCTCAGCCCCTATACTTGTGGAACAGCCATTCATGAGGGGCTTTGCCCCCCAAACCCCCAGAGCCAGCGCTGAAGCTCTCACTATACCAAAGTCTAAAGTTCTTCTTCCCTACAGCTCCAGGCCCTCACCAGGACTGTGACTCAACCCTGAGAATCTACAATTGTGCCTGAGCCCCAAGTCTCCACTAGTGAATCCCCACCACTGCCACTGAGCCAGCAGAATCTAAGGTCCAACACTTTACTCAGGACCCCCAGCCCCAAGTAGCCATCACTCCCAGACTTGGTGTGGGACTTTCCTATTCTCTAGCAAAGGAGAACAGGTTCCCTGCAATCCTATTAACCCAGAGCAGAGGAGGGACACCAAGTGAGAAAAACCAGCAAAAAATCACTAGCAACATGAAAAAACAAAATAGTTCAACACACCCATGGGAACACAACGAAGCAATAGTAGTGGATGTCACCCACAAGGAAACTAGTGAAATGACACAGATGGAATTCAGAATACGGATGACAAATAAGATGAATGGAATTGAAGATAATTTTGAAAGCCACTGAAAAGAAGCCAAAAAATATTTCAGGAAATCAATTTTTAAAAATGGAAAAGTCCCTAGAGAGGTAGATGATATAATAAAGGACATGAGAGAACTTAAAGAAATGAAAAGTCATTTAGGGAATTTCAAACCACAGAGCAAAGTTTTAATACCAGGTTAAACCAAGGAGAAGAAAGAATCTTAGAACTTGAAGACAAGTCTCTTGAGATAGCACAGTCATGCAAAGAGGCAGAGAAGAGTATAAGAATTGGAGCAATTGCTGAGAACGCTATGAGACTATGTGAACAAACACTCAAAGAATAAAGAGCTAAAAGCATGGAAAACCAATTTGAGGAAATTGTTGAAGAAAACTTCTCAGGTATCACCAGGAATTCAGTCATACAGATGCAAGACGAACATCTAATGGTAGGAAGATTCAGAACAAATAGGTTGTCTCTAAGACACAGTAATCAACTTGGCAAAATCAAAATTAAGAAGAAAATTCTGCAAGCAGCAATATGAAAGCATAAGATCACTTCCAAAGAGAATGCATCAGACCAACTGCAGACATATCAGCAGAAACCTTATAAACCAGATGGGATTGGGGTTCCATCTTCAAACAATTTAAACAGAACAACTGCCAGCTTAGAATTTTGTTCTCTGCAAAACTAAGTTTCACAGTCAACAGAAAAATTGTCTTCTCCAGACAAGCAAATATGGAGGGAATTAGCCATGACCAGATCTGTCCTGCACAAAATACTCAGAACAGCACCATACACAAATTAGCAATCAGCACAAGAGACACCCACCAGAATAAATTCACCTTTATAAACCCCCCCCAAATCACAACTCCTATAAAACAATAGAACAAGAGGTAAAACAAAGCAAAAAGGGACAACCTAATAGGATGAACAGACTAACATCCATGTATCAGAGCTATCAACCAATGTGAATGAAATGAGGGCAGCTCTCCAAAGATACAGGCTGGCTGAATGAAAAAAACGCATGGATCTGCTGTGTTCAGGAAACAGACTTGATGTGGAAGAATGGAAAAAAATATTCTATGCAAATGGAAATCAAAAGAGCAGATGTAGTTTTTCTCACTTCAGATAAAATTGACTTTCAGCCAACAAAGGCAAAGAAAGCCAGCAAGGAGATAGAATAATCCTAAATATATGTGCCCAATGCAAGGACTCCCAGATACATAAAGCAGATCTTACCAGAGTGTGCCCAATGCAAGGACTCCCAGATACATAAAGCAGATCTTACCAGAGTGTGCCCAATGCAAGGACTCCCAGATACATAAAGCAGATCTTACCAGAGTGTGCCCAATGCAAGGACTCCCAGATACATAAAGCA
>CAUYTI010068261.1:0-25446 GCA_963575145.1 Galago senegalensis | reverse complement strand
TCATTATTAAAAAAAATATTGATAAGGAAAAGGTTAAATCTTGGGCATCAGCAAAAATCACAATAGAGAACAAATGGTTAGAAATATTTCATCATTTTGAAACAAACCATGTTCCATACAATAATGCACTAAAAACTGTGGGATATGCACTGTCCTTACCAGGAACCAATGCTGTGACTGAACGCATTTTTTCTACAGTAAATAAAGTGCGGACATCAGAAAAATCACAATTGAGACTTTGAAAGCCATTTTATGTGTGAAATATAATTTAACAAATTCTTGTGAAAAATTTCATGACCTTTTATTAAACAACGATAGCAATCTACTAAAAAATATCCACTCAAATGAGAAATATGCCAAAGAATAAAATAATACTATACATAATTTTTAAGATATATTATATTTGCAAATTGTACTTATGTTGAAATTTAAAAAAATATATTACAATACTATTATTGTGTTCTATGAAAATTTTTGTTGCTCCATATAGACCAAATTTTTAATTAAGAACTCCCCCCACCCCATCAATGGTATCCCGCTTTACCAATGTTAAAATCTGGTCACCTTACTCAAACCTTTCCTTCCTTGACCACTTGCAAAAACAGAAGGGTAGGCAGACGCTCTCCTGATGCATCTCTCACTGACAACCAGTAGGAAAGCCTTTCTCTAGAAGTCTCAGCAGTCTTCCCTCTCCTGGCCATGACTGAATTAGACATTCAACTGTAGATCAACTCTTGGCAAAGAAATGGGATTTCCATGACTGTTAGCACAGCTGGGGCTAGACACATGAATAAAATCAGGTATGTGGTGGTGAAGGAGTAGGGAAGGACTGCCCATAGCAGGTTTCCACAAAAGGTGGGCATAGCTTCAGTGGGATGGTAACAGCTCCCTTCAGACCACAGCTCAGAGATCTTCATCTTTGTACCCCCAACATCAGAGGAACCAGGGTTGTAGTCTGATTCTTTTTTTTTTTTTTTTTTTTGCAGTTTTTGGCCAGGGCTGGGTTTGAACCTGTCACCTATGGCATATGGGGCCAGAGCCCTACTCCTTTGTGGGAGGCGCCACTCTATACTGTGATTCTTATGAGGAGGCTGCCCTGCAGCAGCCCTACTCTGTCCTAGCAAGTAGCCACTCTACTCTACCCCCAAAGCCTAACACAGACAGGGGCAGAGCCAGCCTCAGTGCTCTGTCACCCTAAAGCTGTTTCACCAGAAGCAAACAGAACCTTTCACATGGCCCACTGCCCCTAACATCCAAAACAGGGAGTGTTTAACTATTTTTGACTCAAATAATTTGAGTCAAACTATCTTCCTTATGAAAGCAGGTTTATTGAACAAGAATCTTGTTCTATCTTTTTAAAAAAGTAAAACAGATTAAAATTTAAAAACAATTTATTTTTGAATACATAATACATGTACATGGTACAAAATTCAAAAGGTACAAAAGGTGTACATTGAAAAGCAATTCCCACCCCTCTTCCCAGAGGCAACCAAAGCTGCCAGGTTGCTGGGTATTCTCCAGAGATATCCTAGACATATATGATAGGCATACGTGTGTATACATATATACACACATCTACAGACACATTTTCCTACATTCCAAGCACTAGTATACCATGAACCTCTTTTCTCCACTTAACAATGCATCTTGGAGATCTATCCATGGCAGCTGCATTCTTTAAAATGTCTGTAAAATATTCCATTGTATGGAGTGGCCCTAATGTATTTGATCCTTTCTCAAAATTGGTGGTACTTTCCAACTTTTGCTATTATAATGTTGCAATAAAAATTCTTCAACATAGGAAAAATTCTTAGAATTAGCATTGCTGTTGCTGCTTCAAAAGGTTTATGCATTTGCACTTTTGATAGATAGTACACAACCACCCTCCATGGAAGTTGTATTATTATACTTCTGCCACCACTGAATCTGGGCGATGCTCCCACAGCCTGGCAGCACTGTTCCACTTCTTACTTTTGTGTGACTGAAACATTTCTACCAGTCAAGTTACCTTTAGATTCATGACACAATGGGAGCCAAAACATACCTTATGTCTAACATTAGTGTGGTTCTTTTTTCTTTGTTCCCCTCCTCCCACCAATAGGGAGAAAAAAAAAATCTGTAAAAAGATAATTCCTTTGAGATGTTTGAAACCTCTGAAACCTTTTTCATCCCACCCTTTGAAGTTAGAGTATAACAAACACTCAAAGAGAGATCTTCTAAAGTTGATGAATAAAATTGTCTACCTGTCCTCAAACTAAGCATAAATTAGAGGAAGGGTTAAGTCTAAATTTTGCTAATACAGGGATGCAAAGTCGCAATTTGGAGAAGCCATTTTATATAACCAGGATTTCCTGATCATATACTTTGAGGCGGATGTAGGGAGACTGGTGAGGAGGAGAGGCAAGGCCCCTGCTTTTGTTGCTCTTTTATTCCAGAAGGGAAGGCAGGCAACAGAGAGATGAGCACAGTGACATGTGTTATCCAGACAAACAGAAGGGGAGGGGCAGAAGGTGATCAGGGCTGGGGCCAAGTTAGAGGGGTTTGTGCATGTATTAGAAGGTCAGGGAAAGACCTACCTAAGACCTTGGAGGGGATAGAGGTGACAGGCAGTAGGGCCATGGCCACAGGCAGCTTGTGGACTTGCTACATTTGGGGATCTGACGTGAGGCTGGTATGGAACATCCACACCATTCCTGGTGTTAAGGATGCTGCAGACCAGGTACTAACCCTCCAAACTCCCCGATATTTTACACAACATATTTATTGTGAAAAGAGGAGAGGGTATTACAGCATTACTTTTTACATAATATTTTCAGCCCCTTGCTACATGTGGTTAAGGAGGAATGCTCTGGATTGTGTGAAAAGGACCCAGGGAGGGCATGGGGCATTATAAAGATGCATCAAACAAGGCACTTCCCCAGGCAATGCTCAGTTATAGGGACTGAAAATGGCACCCCATCCTGGGGGCTCGTCACTGTACTGTTCTGTATTAAAGATTCTTTTACCTTGAGGTCAGTACTGGCCATTAGTAAATCATACAGCGCTCATTTAAAGTGCTCTTCCTGGCTCGGCGCCTATAGCTCAACTGGCTAAGGCGCCAGTCACGTACACCTAAGGTGGTGGGTTCGAATCACCAGCCCGGACCCGCCAAACAACAATGACGGCTGCAACCAAAAAATAGCCGAGCGTTGTGGCAGGTGCCTGTGGTCCCAGCTACTTGGGAGGCAGAAGCAAGAGACTCGCTTGAGCCCAGGAGTTGGAGGTTGCTGTGAGCTGTAATGCCCAGGGGGATAGCTTGAGGCTCTGTCTCAAAAAAAAAAAAAAAAAAAGTGCTCTTCCTTAAAGCACCTTTTAAGCCAACTACAATAATTTCAGAACAAGGGACTGAAATTACCACTTAGCCAAAGCAACTGTTAAGTTATTGCTGGAATGCTGAGTCCCCTCAAACTGATTTTCTATCCCCTGCAGAGTGGGCCAGACAAGACCACTCAAAGCAGCAGACATGCAGGGCGAATGAGGTACAGCCACTGCTCCCGTGTCCAAACTGCCCTTTCTGGCAGGTCTGCTCTGGTCACTACAGACATGATCGGGGCCTGTCAAGTATCACAACCATGAGGTTGTGGGAACGGCACTTTTGAGGTAGTAAGAGGGCTGCCTGAAGGCCTTGCCCACACTCTGCTCAGGTGTCAGGAGGTCCCAAAGGCTACAGTGTTGTTTCATGACATGAGCTGACCTCCAACCTGACCAGCCCTGCTGCCTGCTGGCTGTGTGGCCAGGCTCAGTAGATTCTGCGGCAGGACTGGCTCTCCTTGAAATATGAACCCACTTAAAACTGTGAACTTCTGACTCTAACAAGAGCTATGCCTGACAAACTTGAAATCTGCCCTCTGTTAAAACACAAGCCCATGGGTGATTCTGGTCACTGTTCTCTAACACTCAGCACCTCCCTTTAGTGTAAATAGCAGACCCCAGTAATCCAGAAGAGACTGAACAGAGGCCAAAGAGAATACAAAAAAAAAAAAAATGGCCTGTGTCTCCCTAGGCACTTTGTGATCATCTCAGGTTGTCCTGTTTACAGCAGCTCTGATATTGGTTTAAAGCAGAGCAGCCTCACGCACTCTTGGGAAGCATGTGGGCAAGAGGGGAGTCCCTGACCCAGAGGGTGGCCAAGAATCCAGGGCACCAGGAAAACTGCTTGCCAGCCAGATCCCTGCACTGACTGAGTAGGGAGAACTAGCTGGTTCTTCTTGAAACACATTTTTTAAAAAGTAACTTAAGGATGTTGTCCCTCTTCTCTTTACCTCTGGAAAAGCCTGTGGGTTTAGAACATACCAACATACTATGTCTAGGCACACAGAAAGCCATGCCCCTGGGAAGACCCCTTTCTCCTCCCCAGGTAGTTTTTGAAAGGATCAGGGGACCCAGGGTATCTCCTGTAAGACTCGACTGTAAAGCCCAGGTAATATCCTAATTACTCACAATGGCACCATATGCATTGCAGGTTGTCTGCAGAAAGTGTGGAATTCCTAAGACTGGAAATTCAAAGTATGTTCAAGCAAAGAAAACATTTATTATCTGTTAGTAGGCCCTACAGACTAAAGAAAAGGGAAAAGATATCTACAGACACCTCTCTATACCAAAACCAATCTAAATGAAACTCTTGAGAAACACAGTCCAAAATGTATGTCTCCACTTTCAAAAGGAATTATTGGTTGTTTTGGATTAGTCATGCCTTACTTTCCCCATCAGTGCAGAGCAGTGGACTCCAGTAACTTCAGGATGACACATGCTCCTGCCTCCCTCCCACCTGTGGACAAACTGTCTCCTTACGAAGTTCAGTCAGCCCAGGGTGGGACTATGAGCACCTAATAAGATAAAGGAGATGAGTCCCTGAACCTGCATTCATTTCAAACAAATTGCTGCCACCTCCCCCTGTTCTCAAAAATGTTCTTTTGCAATTACTTGGTTCAATTTTACTGAACCTTTTCAGAACACCCATGACGCTGGTCCAGGCACCAGCCAGAAGTGGAGCCCCACACAGCCCAGAAGCTCTGTCCGTTTCAAATACTGCTGCTTCCACCTGGCTCACACAGGTCTTGCTGGCCTTGGCAAGGAAGCAGTTACTGTCATTAATCAGGGTTTTTTTTGTAAGTTTGTATATATTAGCTATGCAATAGGGAACTAAAAATGAACACAATTATTTCTGTGCCTGTGCTGAAAGCCTCATTTGGCCGACACATCAGGCTTTTATACTTGATAGTCCAAACCTGCTGACTGGCATGTGCGCAAGATTTACATGGAATGGAACACAAACCTCCTGCTTGAGGTTTGCTACACATGACTGAGTTGGACTCCTGAGGGCCAGTGCTTTGCACTGCTCATGTCCCAGGGTAAAGTCAACCCCTCAGCTGCCTTCGAGACCTTCCAAGGTCTGGCCCGTGCTCATCTTTCCAGACTGGTCTCTAAAGCCTCCTGCCAAGACCAGCTTGTCCCTTTCTCCCTCAGTGTGAACGTTCTGTATATCCCACATGCTCTTCAGTTTTTAATCACAGTGATCTTCATTTAAAACAGCATTCCTACCTATCTTTGCCTGTGAATATTCTATCCCCCTTCAGATTTAGCCCAGATGCTGCCTCTTCCATGAAGACTCCGTGGATCTCTGAAAACCTGATTCTGCTTCCTCTTGCCCCCTTGTGGGACCTGCATGCCGTCTTCACTGTGCTGTGGGCAAATGCACACTGTAGGCATCTCTTTGCCCAGACCCACCTGTCTGCAGTGTAGGGACATGGAATGTACCTTCAAAGGAGGGGTTACACAAGCACATCCATACGCTGCCTGTGACTGGAATGACAATTGGGGAAAGGGAGGGCGTAAGTGAAGCACCCTCAACATAAGGCCATTTTCAATATTTTTGGTGAAATAAACTTGAACTATATAACAGGATAAAGCCAACGACTCTGAGCTATACCATCTAAACCTGCTGGGTGGCACCTGGAGGAGCCAGGAACAAAGGGCAGCATGAGCGGCTGAAGGGCCCAAGGGACTGATAATCACATGGGCTGATCATTCTGCTAACAGCCTCTGTTCACTGTGAAGTTTCAGATGGCCAAGCTCTGGGGTCAGCTACATCTGCTCTGCTGGATGCCTGTGGGGTAGGAACTGTCTTCCACTCCTCTGGATCTCTCTAGTGCTTATTTCTCAGTGGCTGCAGAATTAAAACTTGCTAAACAAATGAATTCTTCTTTATTCGGCATCCATACAAGTACAGTTACCTTGTAAGTGCAATGTTACTGGAGAAATGAAAGTTGAACCAACACAGAGAATAAGTTCTGCCCATATTTCTTCAGAGATGATGGGTGTTACCTATTCCAGTTCACACTGTCTGGTTCCATCAATAGCAGCCAACACAGATGAAATGGAAGCCAAGAGAAAGGAAAAATCCAGGGTACTGAAATCATTACACCTGCAACTCTCTACTGTCGCTTTCAGAACCATTTCATGATCTTACAGTTGATACATGGTGTTTAAAAAATCAGTGATGTACCATGATGGCTGGGGATGTTCAGGAGGCCTTGGCTTTCATCTTAGACAACAGCACCTCGTTCTTACGGCCCTCCTGGAGAGGAAGCAGAGAGAGTGAGTGTAGAGAGAGGTGGTGATGACATAGCACCTCTGTCAGGCCCAGATGGTCTCACTGCCCTTCCCTCATATCCCACAGAAGACATCTTCAGACCAAGTAAACCAATATCCTACCACACTGTCACCAGTATGGTGAAACTTCCTGGTAACCTATTGAACTTCAAAACCAAAATAAAGATATTGTTTTTGGGTTGTCAGAGTGAGAATAGGATGAAAGGACTAGGAATTGTCATTTGAAAAAACTTCATTAAGTCTCCGAAATTGTCAAGGACATGGAAGCAGAAAGTACTGTTATCTGCCAATCTCAGTCTACTATAGTGAGGACGGAGAGCAGGGGCTTGGAGAATGCAGCCTAAGAAAGACAAAAGCCAGCCCTGGTTTACAGAACAAGCAAAACACCTACCGTTTCCCCAAAAATAATATACTGTCTTATATTTATTTTTTCTCAAGAAGACACACTAGGGCTTATTTTCAGGGGATGTCTTCCTCTCTGTGCTGAAATGCATGGCATGGCTATGCAGATATGCTGCATAGCCGTGCCCATCACTAGGTCTTATTATCAGCGTAGGGCTTATATTTAACAAATGCATAGAAATCCTGCTAGGGCTTATTTTTTGGGTAGGTCTTATTTTGGGGGAAACATGGTAGAGAAGTTCTAACAATAGATATTTATCAAGGGGAACTCCCCTTCTTTAAAAATGAGTTATATGAAAGCAATGGTTGCATGTATAGGGGGATATCATTGAGGGAGGTCACTGGCACCATCCCTTGCCCATGGAATCCAATGTCCAGTGCACAGGTTACCAATGTGACATTCTATGTTCCTTTTTTTGGTCATCTTCAAAACCTGTTCCCTATGCACTCTTCTGTCCTTGATAGATCCAACAATCCCCACCATTTTCCCTAAGCTGGTCACAAGGAGCCCTGCCATTAAAGTAGGAAGTGGAAGTGATAATGGGACAGGCCTAGAGCAGCGGCACTCACAGAGCACAGGTTTGGCAGGGGTCAAACCTCCAGTGGCTGTGCTTTCCTGGAGATATATTCATTCACTGTGGGAGAAAAGCATTTTTCTGAATTCTCTGTTGACACTTTTTGAGCACATATTTTTGTGCTGAAGAATATTTTTGGATGGGAGGCAGTTTATTTTTCTGAGGGGGTAGGAAAAGAAAGGCAATTTTGGGTTATATCTGTTCTATTAGAAAACAAGAAAAGTTTTCCTTTTTAAAATGAATTACTAAGATTTGTCCTAGGGAAAAAAATCTCCAGCTTAAAGAAAAAGCAGAGTGAGAAAGAGATGAAACAATAACAGGCAGACAGTTATACTATTATACAGTTAAATACTCTCTACTTTTGTATATTTTTGAAGATTTCTATAACACAAATATAAAACAATAAATAAATTAGTTCAACTGTTACCCTACCTCACCTTTCAACTGAGGCAAAAGCAACTCAGAAACATGGTGTAAAGAGTCCCTACCATGGGTAATTCCGCATAGCAGAACACACTGAAATGATGTTTATATTCTTCAGTGAAGATATCCGGTACTGTCATCTGGTGAGCACTGACTAAATTTCATGCAATCGACTAGAAGCCTTCTGGGAGACTACAGAGTGATGCTGTCTGTCTTTTCAAAGCAAATACAAAAGAGGCCCTTTAGGTATTTCTTTCTAGAAAAAAAGGGAAAATGTTTCATTGCCTCTGTGTCTTTCTTGCTTTAGACTATACCCAGGCCCACCCTGTGCGAGACCAGTGAGCTCAGTTCACTCAAGATTATGTATCTAAAGCCAGCTTCACAAGAGTAGACAATTTGCATTCATTAGTGCTATGTTAGAATTTAAATCTTTGCTTCATGACCTTATAGAAAACTGTAACTTAGAGACACAATTACTGTGAGTAACTGTGTTGTTTCCTGGTAAACTGGTAATTAAATTCCACTAGGATGAGGAAGCCAACAGGGTTTTAGAGAAAATGCAGTGTTTCTAATCTAAAGGTTTTACTATCAGAGGAGGCTGGGAATGAGGACAAGGGCATGACTTGGTGCCCAATTAATGGGGGGTAAACCAAGCCTAATAAAGACAACTACTAAGGGGGCAAAAGACCATGCCTAGACAGCACTGTGCTTTCACTGGCCTGGTGGCTCACGCCTGTATCCCAGCACTTTGGGCAGCAGGAGGAGGATCACTAGAGGCCAGGAGTCTTACACCAGCCTGAGCAACATAGTGAGACTCTGTGTCTCTACAAAAAAAAAAAAAAAAAGAATCAGAAGAAAAGAAAACAGTGCTTTGAATAAAGAATAAATACAGTAGAACCTTCATAGTTGACCTAATTTTCATGGACCATATGAACGTATTGGTATAGTAGGCCTAATTTCTTATGGTGATGAACTCCATATGTTGACCAGTTTGTTACAGTCCCTTGGGTGGTCAACTCACAGAGGTCCTAGGGGCCATGATGTGATGAGAATTCAGAATGCAGGAGAAGACCAATGAGGGTGGAGGGGTGAAGGAGTGGTGGGGTGGAGAGGTGGGGAGAGAGTCCTAGTAAAGAAAGCAGAACAGAGAAGACTCTAGGAAAAGGCTCTGCCCTGGGATCAAAGTCCAGCTTTTCTGTTTTTCTGCCACAACAAGATCTTACCCAGAACTACAATAGGTAAAACAGAAAAATAGCAGAAGTAGCCTGGCTGCAGGAATGGAGTGGAGACTGGGAGCAACAATTCCCACTGTCACCTCCTCCTTAATACCTGGGTGGCCCCAAAGTACCTCAGAGGAGCTGGCGGGAGAAAGTTTAAGATTTTGGAACATTGACACGTGGTTGTCAATTTAAAATTTAGTCAAGCCAAATGTTTAAAAAAGAAAGGATGGGGTGACGCCTCTGGCTTAGTGGGTAGGGCGCCAGCCCCATATACCAAGGGTGGTGGGTTCAAACCTGGCCCCGGCCAAACTGCAACAAAAAAATAGCTAGGTGTTGTGGCGGGTGCCTGTACTCCCAGCTACTCGGGAGGCTGAGGCAAGAGAATTGACTAAGCCCAGGAGTTGGATGTTGCTGTGAGCTGTGCACTCTTACTGAGGGTGATAAAGTGAGACTCTGTCTCTACAAAAAAAAAAAAAAAAAAAAAAAAAAAAACAAAACCATCCATCATCAGCATTAGAAGACACAGACAATTTTTTTTTTCTTTTTCTAGACAGAGCCTCAAGCCGTCCCCCTGGGTAGAGTGCCCTGGCATTACAGCTCACAGCACCCTCCAACTCCTGGGCTCAAGCGAGTCTCTTGCCTCCGCCTCCCAAGTAGCTGGGACCACAGGTGACCGCCACAACGCCTGGCTATTTTTTGGTTGCAGCCGTCATTGTTGTTTGGCTGGTCCGGGCTGGGGATTCGAACCCGCCACCTTAGGTGTACGTGGCTGGTGCCTTAGCCGGTTCAGCTATAGGCGCCGAGGTGACACAGACAATTTTAACATCAAAAAATAAGAAGTCATGCTATTTTTTTTAAAGGCAAAATACATTTAAATGAAATATGTCAGTATATATTACATTCCTCCACCCCCATTTTTCTCTGACTTGCTTTGGGCTGAGAAAACTTTGGCAGAGGCAAGGAGCAGGTCCTAGCCAGCTCTGAAGGAAGCACCTCAGTCTCTGAGTAACTGTGCGGTGCAGGTGGGAACACAGGACTTTCAGACTTAATACTTCTGAAAGAGCTGTCTCCTTCACAGCCATCCTAAGCCCTCACCTGAGAGCCTACAGTGCAAGAATGAGCTTTTCCCATTTCGTTTTTATTTGCCTTGATTTTGACAGCTTATACTTATCTTCCTCAATTTATTTGCTTTTTGTTTCTGTACTGTCAAAAGGGAGTGCTGGCATATCCAAGAAACACGTGAAATGTACTGTAATTCTCCTCTGGGCCTTTCTGCTCTGTGAGTTAAAGGGAAGAGTGAGCTCTGAGGGAAGTAGCAAGTTCCTATTTGTTTCCTGCCAGCTCACTCACTGGCCTTCTGGAGCTCCAGCTCCAACCTCTGCCCACAAGGGTTTTCCAGCCTGGTCCCTTCCCTGCACTGACTACCCTCGGGCCATCCCACATGCTGCTCTGGATGAACCAAACTTGTTCTTCTGCTGGAATGTCCTGTTTACCTAGAGAGGCCTTCTAGGATCACACCACCTAAATTAATCCCTTCACACAACACAATGTGGAAGTGTTATCACTTACTCATTCACAACTTGTTCTTAGCTTGCTGTCTGTCTCCCCACTACAATGTGTGCTCCTTGAGCAGAAGGACCAGGTCTGTTTATGAGCTAGTATCTGCCCAAGGGGAGAGCAGGAAAGGATGAATCCTAGAATTCCCATAGGTTGTGGCTTGTAAAAGTTAAATCACAAAAAGGGGAAGGAAAAGTAGAAGAGAAGGGAATGATGAGAAAGGGAGAAAGGTCGTACAAAATAAATGAGAACGAAATTATGGGCATGGAAACATTGCATTTCTTATTCTGCATACCAAACTCCAGGATACAACCACCTACCTTTAACTCCTCTATTTTCAGCAGCCTATAAATTCAGCAAAATCACATATATTTAGCTTAGGAAGGGGGTTAGGAATTCCTAAAAATAAAGCTGTTGAGACCTTGGCAAATGATAAAATGAAATTTTCTTTCTGGAAAATCTCTTAAGAAAAAAGCAGGGAACAATGAACCTTGCTCAAATGCAGGGAGGGAAAACAGGGACCAACAAAATTTAGTTCCATGTTGGGTGTTAGTGGGTCCCAGACCTGGCAACTAGATATTTAATATTTCTCATCTGACACAACGGAGCCCACCAAAAAGGAAACTGAGGCTGGGAGGGATTAGGTCACTGTCCGAAACACACAGCTGGTAAGTGTAAATACAGGATTCAAATACAAGCCTGTTACTCTTCTCTCTTCCCACAAGGCTTCCTGAAGATCCTCCTCATCCTAAGATTGGGAGGGAAGATTCTATATCTGAATCCATAGCAAAAACTGCTTCCAGGTGGCCCCAGATGTACTCTGATGATTCCATTGTATTTGTGAATCTAATATACTTCCTATGTGTTATAAAAATAATGTCATGTCTCTTAGAACATTTAACCAGAGCCTCCAATGGGACACATAAAAATGCAATCTCTCACTACGCAGATACCACAATTTCATCAGAGCACAACACCATCTTGCAATTTCTCTTCACATACCAGGGGAAATCAAAAAATTGCTTTGGTTTTTAAAGGCTCATCTTAAGAAGGTAGATCTTTAGCCTCAATGTGCCCTCCCTCTTACCTCCTTGAACTCTTTCACAGTCTTAAAGTACAGCCTCTGTTTCTCTAACAGTTCCAAGTACTGGTCGTTCAACTGGTCTCTTCTCATTTTGTTCTCTTGCTTCTTCTTTTCCATCTGTTGAAACATTTTGGGAAATGGTGATGAAAAGCAAGTTTTGACCAGAGGCTGCTGGCAACATCCAAAAGGCAATCTTACTAAAATTTTCATGGATTTCCTTCTAGTATTTTCCTTTTGCATATAATTTTTCAGGTTGGTTTATTTATCTACTTATCTATATAATATTACATGGAGGCTGTGTAATTTATTCAGCAATTTTATCATTGGTCATTAACTATTTCCATTTTTTTTTGTCATTATAATTTCACAATATATAAGTTGGTGATTCTCTGCTGGAGGCTATTTTGCCTACCCCAGAGAATATCTGGCCATGTCTGGAGACAGTTTTGATTGTCCTAACTGTGAGGAGAGGGTTCTACTGGGATCCTTAGGTAGAGGCCAGCAATGCTGCTAAATATCCCACAATGCTCAGGGCAGCCTGAGATAACAGTATCTGTCCCCAAAGGGTTGTTGCGAAATCCAGATTTAAACAATTACGATCCACAATAAGATTATATATCCACTTTTCACTTAAGTATTTCTATGTTATTAGTGTTATAAACTTCCTATAATTATAATTTATAAATACAACACAATATTCCTTATTAGTGTTTACATACTCATCTTTCCACGGGTAGACAATTTAGGGTGTTTCCAGAATTCTGATTTCGTAATTAGAGGGTAGATATTGATTTAAAGAGACTTTCCTAAGGTACCTAAAAGCTTATTCTTTCAATAAAAATGACTGAACACTTACTAAATACCTATGTGTTGCAGTGAACACGGCAGTTACCACTCCCAAAGAGCGTATATTTTAGAGAAAC
Organism: Galago senegalensis; assembly: GCA_963575145.1. Classification (NCBI taxonomy): domain Eukaryota; kingdom Metazoa; phylum Chordata; class Mammalia; order Primates; family Galagidae; genus Galago; species Galago senegalensis. The sequence continues at coordinate 12,611 of CAUYTI010068261.1, read as the reverse complement.
TGACACCAAGTCAGTGTGCTAACAGATACACGTTAAAATTCCTAGTAGTGATCAGTACTAAGAAAATGAAACAGGATTAGGTGCTAGGGGTCGGTGGGTACATGTATGGCCTTTTTGGACTGAAGACCAGGGAGGGTTCTCTGTGAAGCGACTGAGCAGAGCTGGCAGTGCTATGTACTGTATTTCCAGAAGATAAACTCAGAGCATCAGCCAGCCAGGAAATGAGGGCAGAAGGAGCAATGGTACAGACTCAGTGCCTGGTACACAGCAGGTGCTCAAAATCTTGTTGAAAGAAATCAGGAGTGATGCTCTGCCCTGGCTTCACTGATGTCTGAGCATGACTTTTGAGTTGTACTTTGGAATAGATTTTATAGTTTGTAAATAAAAGTTTCAGGTGAATTGAGAGGACTATCTTCAATAGTTCTCTCCACTCTTTCCATACCACAGGCCTCTGTTGACCATATAGATGAAATACAACATGGGGTTCCCAGGGCCTATCCTAACACTGTTCAAAGGAAGGCCCAACCCACATGGGAATTTATTTGGCTAGGATCCTGACCCCAGAGGCCCAAGTCTCTATGCACTCCTCTTTCTGCAGGTTGAACATGGATACCTGCTGTATGTTAGCTTTTGAGTTTGGAAACCTCCTTTGTGCCCAGGTCTTCCAGAGTGGACAGTTCCTTCTAGCGTCACTGGCTGATGTTTTCTTGCATTTGAAACCCTGCTCCAGCAGCTAGCCCTGCTTCCTGTAGAGTTCCTGTAGAGTTCCTTCCTACAGGTGCTGCCTGTAAGGATCTCTAATGCCAGCTCCTGTTTTGCCAGGGACCTACAAGCTGCCACAACCCTCCTGCTGCTCCTTGGATGCCACCTCCTATAGTTATCAGGTACTTTTTCTGATGACCTGGCTAGGACCTCACAGGTATGTGCCTCACTCTTACTTAGCACAGAAAATAGCTCTAGCCTAGGGTTTTTGTCTACTCTGTACTTTAGCAAAAAAATCTGGCCATGACTGATAATGCCCTAGCAATGTAGACAATACACTTGAATTCAATTATGAATTTATCAAGGACCCACTATGAGAGGTAATGTGGCAACCTTGAAAGGCTGTAAGTTTGAGGTCAGGAAGGTCTGGGTTCAGATCCGAGCTCTGCCACTCACTTGTGTATTCTTGGACAGCTTATTTACTTTTTTGAATAATAGGTCCTTCAGTTAAAGTAAGGAGAGTGTCACCTTGTCACAGGCTTTACTACAAGGAATAATATAAACATTAATGAAAAATCCATCATTTAGTTCAGATTGTCTGCCCAATAAAGAATAGCTTTTATTCTGTTCTTACGTTTAACATGAGCAGAGAGGTAGATGTCCCCCTTCACTCCCAGAATCAGGAGCTGACTCTTTAGTCTCAGGTTCACTTGCACTCTCTTCTCAGAATCCCCTACTCAACTCATACTGTTCCTTGCTTTCACCTTTCACACCCTAACTCAGGAACTCTAGATTGTGCCAAGCATTTGCTCACAGCCCTCCAGAGCTCTTAAGAACTTACCTCCTTTGGGAAAGGTCAAAATGCCTGCTAAGATGGGATTCCCTCTCTGTGCAGACATGCTTGGATAGAACATAGATGCCCATTTTATCACTTGTACTCAAAGTCACAGTCCATCACATGTACTATTCTATCACATGGAACCTGTGCTTAGGAGGACACAGACCCCACTACTACATCGATGGGAGCAGGACCCACTATGGCACTGTTTCAGGGAGAGCTATGTTAGTTTTTGCTGAACAAACAACAAAACACGTCCATCCAAATGAGTGCTATTGTGCAAAGCAGATAGACTGATTCCACTCAGGGTGCCAATCAATATTCAAGGCCTATCTGGAACTTTTGAGAACTTCTCTTAGATTCTATTGAAAGAATTCACTCCTTCAACAAACAGTTAAGGGCTCACTATAGGTCAGGCACTATGTCAGCCACTGGGGGCACAGACCTGAGAAAGAGAGCCAGCTCTGCCTTGGGTTCCATTTACCCGCTGCAGTCTACCCTCTAGTGGGGAGACAGAGACCTAGGAGTGATTTCCCTCACTGGTCCCCTCACTGAAGGGTACCAACAGCATGAAGCCTGGAGGGGACCAGAGAGAAAGAAGGGGTCAGGCAGGTGCTTCTCCCTAAAGCAAGGCAGCTCCTGGTAAACAGGAAGGGAGAGCCAATGGGAAGAAGATCCAGTGACTTCCTGTTGTGCTTGACTGTGAACAGGAGCAGATCCTGGGGAGGAGCTGCAGGGTGAGAAGATCTACCACCCTGCGACCTGGGTTGTCATGGACTCTTCATCAGCCAGCTTCTGTTTCCACAAACCTCACACCACAGATCACTGACACTGAACTTCATGTGCTCTCTGCAAGACAGCCTGTCCTGCCTTGGGTGAGAGTACAATGTACAGGCAAGCACTGCTCTCATTTTTATAGCTGAACAGTCTGAGAAATCATGCTTGTTACCTCTGATACTTTTTCTTTCTCCTTGAAATAATTTTATTGAAGTCATTAATGGAGAGATTAATGATATTTTTCTACAGAGAAAGGGATATGGAGCACTCCTGCTCTTACTTCATCTCTTATGTGATGAGAATATAAGCAGCTCGAATGTTTTTCTGCTGTAAGGTGGGTTTTTTATAATGACAAGACGTACAGGCAATTCTTATTTTTATGTCTTTCATCCTGGTGCTGCTTACTGGTGCTCTTTGCCCCAGGATCGTAAGAGGAGACATCCTGGGTCCCCAGAAGTATATATTGCTTTGTCGAAGGACCACTGTGGTGTGATGAGCACAATGACTGGCACACTGTGTAAGTGTCCACACCTGGGAACAACTGCCCATAGCAGCCTTTGTTCCTCTAGGTGTCAGAACCAAATGCATAGTGGGAGCCCCTCTGCAGCAATGACCGTCTTCAGGATTGCGAGCACACTCCCAGACCAGAAGAAGCCTGTATTCCCTAGGACCTTCCCAGCCCCACTGTGAAACCAGGCTATGTTAGAGAAAAGAAGCCACCTGACCTTCATCCTACTTTGCTTAATTCCTTCTACAATCTGTTCCATCTGACGTAAAAACTGATCCCGGGAAGCAGGAGAAGACATGGCTCTGAAAGAAAAATCAGCAAAGGTTATAACCAACACATAGGACTAAGAAAGGGGTAGATGCCAAGGAGTAAGCCCTGTATCCAAATTATATCCCAAGAGGCAAATGGGACTCTGCAATGCACAGTGGACCCTGGGATCCCAGGTAACCTGAGAAAGACATGGAGCCCAGTCTTATAATTACATATTAACTCTTTTTACCACCACTATCCCTAAAATGTTCTTAACTAATATGTATTTTCTTAAAGTAAAATAAAAATTTGACTAAAATGAACAAAAATATTATTTAGTTTGAATTATGACATGTACTGCTTAAGAAATGAATTCCATTTGGTTTTTAAAAATCTGAGGATCACGAGACACTGCTCAGGACAAGCAGATATATTTTGAGGTTTCTTAAAACTGGGGCTGGGAAATCTGGTCCTTTTCTAGAAGCAGCAGCTAAATGAATGAGTTCCCTGATGTTCTAAAACATTCTTCTTCACCTCTACCTCTGCAGAGGGAAGGACTAGAGCGCACTACACATACATAAGGACTGAGAATTCTCCAAGGAAAGATCTGGCAGAGCAGAGCTCTTCACAAAAACACCCAGACCGCAGGCTCTCTCACTTATCAAGAAAGAAAAATTAAAGTAGACATATCACAAGGTTGTATGTTACCAATTGAATCTGATTTTTTTTTTTTTTTACAGAGACAGAGCTTTGTCACCCTCGGTAGAGTGCTAAGGCATCACAACTCACAGCAACCTCCAGCTCTTAGGCTTAGGCAATTCTCTTGCCTCAGCCTCCCAAGTAGCTAGGACTACAGGTGCCCACCACAATGCCCAGCTATTTTTTTGGTTGCAATTTGGCCAGGGCTGGGTTTGAACCTGCCACCTTGGTATATGGGGCCAGCGCCTTACTCACTGAGCCATAGGCATTGCCTTGAATCTGAATCTTATCAGGGAGGTGTGGGTTTGCTTTTTTTTTCCCCTAAATTAGAAAAGAAGCTTAAAATCTAGGGTTCATAATTCATTAAAATCTCAGTCTTAATGTGTCCTTTTTCATCTGTTAGGGGACACTAGAAATTTGTGCTAGAGAAAAAGGAAGCCTTCTATCCAGAGGGCAAGCCCTGGGCATGCCCAGATGGTAGGCTGGCCCCTGGACAGGTTTAGAGCTGGTATTGGGCCCAATTGGGCCTTGGAGAAAAAAATTTTTATGTAAACAAAGTAGTTTAGATGATGCACATTATATTTAAAAATAAGATCTATCACAAGATTAAAACAAAAATCTTTAAAAAAGTATACAGATTATTCCATTATTTACCTTTTACAACATTTCTACATGCTCAAGAACAAGTTGTAGTAATCTGATCCTACCAAGCAAAAACTACAAAAAGATTATAGTAGATAGGCAGAGTCAAATTATTTGAAAGTAAACTTTTTTCCCAAGCTCTTCCTTTGTTTTTAAAATTCACTCTAGTATCATCACATTTTTTCAGGAACTCAAGGACAGTATAAACCAAGATATACTTGCACTTAGTAGCAGGGGTGAAAGAGCCAGAGTCCCATACCCAGCATTAAGTTTGCATTCACCTTTCTCAGTCAGACCATGAGGATACCAGGTGGACTGAATATGAAGTGCAGGCTGATCAGGCTATTTACAGAGAGGAGGAGGAATGGCAGTACTTACTGTGAGAAGTTCTCATGAATTGAGTTTAGCAGGCTAATCTGTGGAAGCAAAACAGAACAAAACAAACACAACACAACGTTAAGTAAAAGGCTGACAGATTGCTGTACTTTCAATCAATGAAACTTTGTTTCATCTCCAGATACTGCTTCTGAAGGGAACACATACCTTGTTTATGAAGATTAAATGAAAGCAAAAAAAAAAAAAAAGAACGTAGTCTTTTAGTTTTCCTCAGGGAATCCACCTCCCTCTACTCACGGAAAAGTCTCTCCCTCTTTCTACAACACAATCCCAAGAACTGTAGGACAAGGGCTCCTTGCAGGGACCTGGATCCCAGCTGAGAAGATGCTAAGATAACACAAGGGCTCTTCCGGCAAGTCACCACCACAGCCCCTGTCCTGCCAAACACTGCACTTTATCTTCAGGGATAATCGGCTGTGGTAGAGAGTGAGAATTCAAGTCCATCTTAGCCCTTCCCACAGAATCTTCTTCCCATTGCAGTCAGCTGCTGGGTGGCTCTGACAGCCTCCATGGGGAGATGCTGTTGAAGGCCCTATTTCCGTAGACACTGCGTCAGCTCCCACAGCAGGACCCTCTGTCTGTCTGTCCCAATGATCCAGTTCTGGAAAGGGCTCTGAGTCTATAGCACACAAATGTAGTTCCTCTCTCTGGTTGTAAAACTACTTGACTTGGGGGCTTAGACTAAGTAATTAATGTATTTAAAATTCAGTTTCAGAGTTTGCAATATAAAAATATTTCTTATGCTTACTACTGCTCTGGAAAGTTTTAAGGCATCACAGGCATAAATGCATTTAGAATAAAATAGCCAATTTATTCAAATGCAAAATTCTGTGTTACCATGGTTTGGAACTAAAAAGCCCAGCCCCCAACTTCCACACTCTGATAATCCTAGTTTTTAAAGAATGCAACAATTTTAAACACTGCTGATGAAGGCAGGTCAATGGCAGGGCCTTCTGAAAAGGAGCTGGCCTGTCCCTGAGTTAGGGTTGGGAAATCTTTCCCTCACCAGGTAGGAAGACCCTGAGGCCAGGGTGCCAGGCAGAGGTATTCCCAGGTCTGATGCAAATCCCACCAAATGCATTCATCTACTCAAACATTTATCAAATGCCTATTATGTGCCTGACACCATGTAAGAACCCTGATACAGAAAAAAACAAAACTTAATGCCTCTTTAAGGAGTGCCTAGGAGGAGAGATATATCTAGTTTACTGACATTAGGCAGTAAAGGTAACAATAATTATAGATGCCTTGACTTGGATTTAGGTAAGATACAATATTATACAAGATAGAGGATTATAACATCATTCTTATTAAAGTGGTAATTAAAGCAGGTTACAAGATGATAATAAAATGGAAACAAATTCTGTCAAACTCTAAGTGACAGGTAGGAATAATATGTACTGAGAATTGACCATGTGCAAAGAACTTTTTCTCATTCTGTCTTCATCATAATCATCACCAACAATCAGGTATTATCTCCATTTTACAGGTGAGATGAATGAGGCCATACTAAAATCAAAATCTGTTTGATGCCAAAGCCTGTTTTCTCTCCATTACACTATACTGCCATTCTGGATCAGAAATGTTCCTTCTTTAATCCTCTGTTGTCCAACATGGGGGAGCCCTGAATCATGAATGGATTTAACCTGACACAGTCTGTGAGAAGAGGGGTGTTCATGTCAACCCTTTCACCCCTGCTTGGAATTTTATGAAGTTTTAGCTCATTCCTGTCTGCCCTTGATGATTACATAGCTATTTTCTCCATATCCATTTCATTTAGATGGTTGCTCCTTTCCCTTGCAACTCAAACTAGTTTCATCAGCTCCAGGGCTCACACTGTATTTCTTTCTATGATGACATTTCTCACACGGCACTACAGGACAGCTGTCTACAGGTCTCACTTCTCCCAAGACAAGGTGAGCTCCCAAGGAATCTTACTTTTTCTGACTTTGTATCCCAGCATTTGACATAAACAGGTGCTCTTTCTGCTTACGCTGAACACATTCAACACAGACATCAAGTTCATCTGACTATCTAGGGTCAACTATACTGTCAGCTGCTCCTCTGATTAAGCCATTTTCTTTTTATAAAGGTTCTTACCTCTTTTTCCAAATACACCTTTTTATCATCCAGGGTATTATATAAAGTGAAGAACTGCTTGGTTTCTTTGTGTACTGCTGAAACTGTAAATGCAAAGAAATCAGCACATAAGAAAGAACAGGCCTCAGAACAGCCCGAGTACTCTCCCCATGATGCCTGCTGCCAGGACTCAGGCCTGACAGGGCTGGTACTCTGCCCCAGTGTGAAAACCAAATCACCTGGGACACATTTTTAAAACTCCTAGGGCCAGTGAAAGGAAAATGTCTGTAGCTGGGACTCATGTGATGACAGTGGATAGTTAGAATTGAACATTACTACCATAAATGAACCCTCTGGCTCAAGAATTAAGTGGGAGTTGTAGATATCTGATAATAGTAATAAAAAACTGATATAGGTATTTTGCTGCAACTGCTTGAAAATTTCTTTGGTGCAAAAACATCTTTATCAAATGACTTTAACATCTAAAATTTGCCCTTTGAAATATACGGATGAAAGGTATTACTATTATTACTGCTAAAAGTTTTAAAACAAGGAGGAATAGAAAATTAAAGGGAAAGATTTCACTTAAGGCAGAAACAATTTTTTTTTCTGAAAATTGTCATTGTTGATACCTGTCTCTGATCATCTGAGTTCAATGCCAGGACCAGAGAAAACCTCAGGCTTTGCCCCTCAAGTGAGGCAAAATATGTGAAGGGAAGCATGTCTGGATTCCTCCAGTAGGAACAGTGCTCTAACTTGAACCAGGGAGGGTGCTTGAGAGGACAGGGTCTCAAGGCAAAAATGAGGTGCATTTTAAATTGCCAAGTGGGAACAACGGGACAGCAGCATTCTTGTCTTGGATATCTGCTCAAGGCTGATATGCAGCTGCACAATAGGGGCAGGCACCACGGGACTGCAGGGAAAGATATAAATTTATTTAGGATTCTGATTTTCAACAAGTTGTGGGGAGCTATTAAATATTAAAGCTTTTAGAGCAAGGGTACAAAATGATCAAATTTATGTTTGAGAAAAATCTCTCAGGCAAAAGTGTAGTGAGGGAATTAGACTCTGGGTAGGATAAGAGGAGGCTACAGCAGTAGTCCAGAAAAAATGGAATCAAAAATTACTAAGAAACAGAAATGACGGGCAGCTCAAGTCAGAGAACTGGGAGGAGGCCAGCTTGGCTAGAGGAATGTGGGGTAGGGAGGCTGAATTCAGTTTTGTATCCATTGAGTTTGAGGTATCACAGACACATGTAACAGTGGGAGCCTGAAAAGCCGGTAATTAGTTCTGGCCTGGGGTGGGAAGCCCAGGATAGGCTCACAGTATCTGCATTGGGTCTTGAAGGATTTTGCCTGGCAGAAGAGAGGGGGATCAGGCACAGGGAACTGGAAGAGTCAGGGATATGATGTCAAATCTCTTTGTGTGCCCAGTGGCAGTGTATGGACTGGTGAGGCCAGAGTGAGGGTTTAGATAAGGAAAGGAGCTTGGGGAGGAGCCCAGGAAAAAAATCTTGATTTAGTAGGCCCTGAGGAGCTCCTGAGATATGTCAGCAAAGAGAGAAGTGATATAATCAGATGCGTGGCTAAGGGATTAGGAGGAGGTGCTGCAGGCCAGCTAATCATCATGTGGCTGAGATATGATGCAAGTGAAAGCAGTCAAGGCAGAGGATATAGGAAGAGAAAGGCAATGAAAGCTTTGAGGGTTGTTCTTAGCCTGATGAGATTTGATCAGATTTAGGCTGAGAGGACCCAGTCCTGGGTGACTGAGTGAACATAATTCTGTTAAAGGTAAGGACCACATCAGCAAGGAAGACTGTAGAGAACAGTGAGTGATGACTGAGGTACAGATGCTTGGGGCCACAGCGTTCCATGTGAAGTTGCAAAGTGGAACAGCAGCTCTACCTCCCCTCTCCAGCCTCAGGCTGCCTGAAATGGGGCTGGTTCAAAGCATTACTCTAAGAGCTCAACTGGCTTCAATAATCGGACCATGGGGAGGGCAGTGAGAGGGCCATGGTGCTATTCCTGAGACCGCCAAGCAGGCTTGATGACATTCATGGACTGATGCACGCTCTTCCATGTGCCAAAGCAGGATGGAGCCCAGTGGAGTGTGTCCTGCCCCTCCCCAGCCCTGTTCTGTGGCTGATGCACCTACTCTGGCGGTAGAGTTCAATAAATCTTTTCTGATACTGAATTAGCTCGGCTCGGCTGGGCACTTCATCAATCTTGCGGTGTAAAATTGCTATTTCTCGATTTCTTCGAGCCTAAATGCAAAAGAGAGGGGGAGAACACTCTTTGGTAAAATACCTCACATGTTCTCTGGGGAGCCAAAGTATCACCTGCACCCCTCCTGAGCCCAACCAAATGCCCTAGAATGCATGCACAAATTTCTGCCATTAGCTTGAGGTCCTGTCTCAGATTTTGAATGGTATTCCCACTTTATAATGCATGGAAGGAAGTGTAGGTATGTAGTAAACCACAGAAAGCATCAAGTCAAAGGACAAGAAGGAAGATTCTGAATGGGAAGGGCTTTTGTGACAGCCCAGAACTAGCCTGCCAGGCCCCAAAGGGCTCTAGAGTAGCTGGCTTGACCACTGCCAAGCCGGGAGAGACAATGGCAGGAATGCCTTCCAGATGATGGGCATTATGCTACCCAGCTGACTCCATTTACATTCCAAATTCCTTGGCCTTGTTGAAAACCCTCTACAATCTACCCTTCAAATACCTTTCCAGCATTCTTTCCCTTCCATGTGTGAGGAAACTGCCCTACTGATGGGGTCTGGGAGGCAGTGTGGTACTATGCCATATTGGGCTGGGGGAGCTGCCACAACAGCAAGCTACTTGCTTGCATGTGGCTCCAGCCACATATTTTTGGTCTTGGGACCAAGTGGGCTCTAGGCACTGCTCTTCTTCCATGCCTTCATTCCTCTGTCTGCCACATGCTTCCACTCTCCCAGCCTACTTTGTCTGCAATGTGAATCTCTTACTCACTGGGGAAATAAGAGGTTTCAGGTGGGAAACTGAACATCAACTCTGGCGACCAAACCAAAACAGAGTATCTATAGCTCTGGTTAGAGGGAGAGATGCATTTTTCCTTTATGCCCAGGCTAGGTTCCCCATGGGTGCTCAGGCTCTAACTCCTATTTTAGTTTTTTAGGAATATCAAGATACAATTATTCAGTCTTTTCCCTGCATTTTTAACCTTTCTTTATCACCTGGCTCCTTTTCATCAACATTTAAATATGCTCAAGTCTCTCACTCCTTACAAATGCCCTTCTGTAAATGGTACAGCTCCCAGACTCTCCCCTTCCACAGCCATGTGTTCTGAGAGCCATGTGACCCAGGGACCTCTACCTCCCCTCTCTAGTCACCCTTAAGCCCACCAAATAGGCTCTCCTAAGAACCCTCCTGAACTGCTCTGGTCAAAATCACATAGATCTTCTCAGGGCCACATCTAGTGGATGGCTCTCAGCTTCTAGCTCTCTTGATTGCCTATAGCACTTCCTCTGCTCACTCCCCTGAGGAGCTCTCTGCTCAGCTTCCATGAGGCCTCATGCTCCTGTCTTCCCAACCAGCTGTTTGAGCTGATCTTCGTTGGGGGATCCCTCCTCTTCCTCTGCTTGCCCTCACATGCTGTGCTCCCCAGGGTTAGCCCCAAGGCCTCTTTTACATTTTCACAGCCATAGTCCTCACTGACACAGTGCAGACGCCCGTGTATCCAGTCCAGACTACACTGAGAATCCAACCCGATAGCCAACCACTCCGGTGACATTGCTACTTGGCCAAGTGCCTCAACTTTTAAAAGTCCCTAACAGATAGCATTAACACTCCTACTCAGAGTTCCACCCTCTCCCTTAATTCTATATCCTCTCTTTTATGCTTCTTCTCAATGAATAACACAAGTACTCCTCCTGGTATCAGAAATTCAAGCATTATCCCGACTCCTCTCTCTCATCTAACTTAACTTCTATCAGCTACAGCTCCTCAATCTCTCCCCTACCAGTTCCTCTCTACTATCCCACTGCCAACACCTAACTCAGCCAATTACCGGCTTTTCTGCCAGCTTCCCCCTAGTCAGTCAGGAGCAGCCCTTAGTAGGTGACATGCATATAAACTTCCTTGTACTTTGATGTCCTTGACATGTCTTGGTTCTTAAATAGCCAGCAGGCAACTCCCAAAAAATGGCTCATCCCATTTACTATTTCTGGGGCCTGGTACGATGCTGAATATATACTAAGTGCTCAATCAAAAGGTTTCCAAATAAGCAGTGGTCCTGACTTTACTTAATGTTGTGTGTCTTTAGAGATTAGTAGAATACTTGTAGCAAAGACAAATTTAACTCACCCAAATTTAACCACAGAGCCCAGAAAACTAAGTAGGAGATAGAGAGAAAGGAGATGGGAGATAGGATCTCACGGCCCTCGTAGTCCTTTGGCCATTCCCAGTAGAGCCTGGTCTTCCCCTCCCAGGAAACAGAAGGAAGGCCTGAGCCAAACACAGTCAAAGTGTGAGAAGTTCTTGGCTTTCAAGCTTCCATGAGCCAGAGTGGCAATGTAGGGAAATTTAAAATGTAATTTTGGCTCTAGTGAATTTAGTTTTAGGACTACCTTCAAAACCTGACTCCCTCATATTTGATGTCATTCCCACAAACTGCTGGTTACCAGAAAAGATAGCTAAAATGGGCGCTTTGTTTGTGAGGAACAGTACCAGACAAGAACACGTGGCAAGCACTGTATTAGTGGCTTGACTTTGGGATGGTATGTAACCTATTTGAGTCAATTTCTTCACATGAAAAATGAAGCTAATAATACCTACTCCCCACCTGCGGAGAGGATCGACTCCAATGGGTAACTGTGAAAACTCAGAATCAATGTGAGACCTTATCATCAACACCTTAAGTCACGGACTTACACTCCACATAGAAAGAAGATTGGTGAACAGCAGCCTTATTACCTCGTCTCTCTAGTTCTTATATATTGAGAGACTTTCCAGTTCTGTCATGAATGGTTTATATCTACCTAGATGCATTTCCATATTTTTTTGTTGTTTTTACTCACCTGTAGTAAACGTATTTTGTAAAGTTTCTCTTTCTCCATATTATACCGTCTATCTAGGTCTTCCTAAAAATTAGAAAAGGATGCAATTATTTGAGAATAGAAAACTTTCATTGTTTGATAAAGTCTTTGCTAGTGAATATGTTTATCATATCTCCCTTGTCCTGAGCCCTCAAACTGCTTTTCTTAAATGGCCAACTTTAGGGTCTATATCCCATCTCATATGAGACTGTTGAGTCACTTCCATATTACATTATAACAACTCTTCCTTCTGGAACCCACACCAGATCCAGTGTTATTAAATGATGTAACCTTCAAATATATATATGCCTCTTTCCCCCTTCCTCTATAAAAAATGATTAATAAGGAGACAAATCACTAAAGAATCTGTTGTTCTATGTGTCGGTGTTGATGCTTGGTTTTCTTTCTGTTTCTATTGTAAATGTGGCTATTTAAATTTATAGCAAGTGGCTCGGCACCTATAGCTCAACAGGCTAAGGCGCCAGCCACGTACACCTAAGGTGGCGGGTTCAAATCCCCAGCCCGGACCCGCCAAACAACAATGACGGCTGCAACCAAAAAATAGCCGGGTGTTGTGGCGGGCGCCTGTGGTCCCAGCTACTTGGGAGGCTGAGGCAAGAGACTCGCTTGAGCCCAGGAGTTGGAGG
>CAUYTI010068259.1:0-29824 GCA_963575145.1 Galago senegalensis | reverse complement strand
TTGATTTATCTGACAGCTGTGGAATAATCCGCAAGCAGACCATGCTCCAGTGAGTCCACATGTGTGGACAGAAGGGGCGCACGCTAGGTGGGATTAGTTCATGTGGAGTTCTTTTCCCTCCTCATCTTCCCTCTTTCTGTTAAAAAAAAAAATATATATATATATATATATACACACCTTAACTGGGGAGGAAGCCAGGTCCACTTAACAGGTGGTCTTCTGGGGGCTGAGAGACCTCAGTCTCAGCCCCAGCTCTGATTTCCTGTTGCTGTGTTCCCCTGCAAATGCCTGGGCTTAATCTCTTTAGTGTCTAGAGGCTTCCAGTGTAAGAGTTAATAGTGTGTATTTTACTGTCTGTAAAGTGCTTGCAGGAGAACTATAAAGCCATCCTTCTAGAGAATAAGATAATCAGTTTTGGTCACTTTGGAAGGTTCTCGTTGGTTGGAATCTATGCAGGCAGTGGTTGGTTAGGTTACCTCTTTATTAATAACGTTCTGCCAAACGAATGTAGAGAAACAATGTCAGTCACTGAGCTTCTACTACGCGCTGGACATTTTTCAGCTCATTAAATCATTAGGGTGATTTTTGGAAATAGAGGGATTTCCCTCTGTGCCTGCCCCCATGGCGGCAGCCACACTCCAGGCTCCTGCCTCAGCCCGTGCCCGGCCAAAAGGGGCTGCTTTAGCCAAACCAGGCAGAACAGACATGGGGATACTGCAGTGTGCTGTCCCAGGAGGCCAGTGCATATTGCCATCTGGGCAAAGAGGTTCTCTGGCTTCCTGGATTCCTCCCTTGGCCTCCCCGAGGAGGAGAGTTCTTTTCAAGTTGTGGGGAGCACATTTGATCATCTGAGAATGTGCTTTGCTGCCTGACGGGAAAGGGGAAGCCGCTGCTGTGACATGGAACCTGAAGAGCCCAGTGGAGGGTCCAGCTTCCGTCAGACTGAGCCTGATTACATCTCCTCTAAGCAACCAGCCACCCAAACACTCCAGAAGTGAAGCAGCACAGGGAGAGGGCAGCATTTTCTCTGAAATGGATCTAACTGGGCCTCATTAGGTGTCTAAAAACACTGAGCACCACCAGCACAGACGGATACTGACGCCGGAACATAACCCAACACCGTCCTCTCTTGTCTCTGCACATGTGAGTAACAGGCGATTCTGGAATCAGAAATTCGCCCCAATAAGTGTCCACAATAGAGCAATAAGTGTCAAGGCTTACTATGAACTGGAAGGAAGGAATGACTCACAAAAAAATCGTGAAAACTATGAATATGTGGGTTTCATGAACAAGAGCTTGGGCTGTTCCCACAGCCACGCCAGGGCCCTGCCCAGGGGTCTGGGAAGTTCCACTGTGCTGCCAAGTTTTCCACAGTGAAAGACACTGAATAATGAAGTGGAGTGGCTTTCACCTGGAGCTGGACGGAGCGGGAGCGGGTTGTGAAAATAGTTTACTCTTTAGTTAAGCCAGTAACAGTGCCTTGTAAAGTTAGTAGCATTTTAGAAATTATCAAATTAACTATTCACTTCTCCATATCTTTAACGATGAACAGTCTCCTTGTAAATTCAAAGGATCTCAGTTAAGTCTAATGGAATTCTCAGTAGCTCTTTAATTCACTGTGTCTGGAGTCATTTTGTGGGCAATCGCATGCACTATGGTTGTGGGTGCCTGAAAATTCAAGTGTATTTGGTATTGGAGCAGAATTAATATAAAGTGGTTAAATGGCATGAATCAATTTGCAAACAGATGATAAGTCGTTGAGTAGGAAAGACATTGGTGGAAGACTGAGAAACAGAAGGACAGCAAGGTGGCCGCGGACGGCAGAGAGGGGTGATTTAAAGGAAGCCAAGCTAAAGATGACAATTCTGATTAGTCCCCCAAGGCTCACATGTCTTTTCATCACTGTGTTGTAGCGAGAATAAGTTTAAATTCTTCCTTACTCTCAGCAGTGAGAACAAGTTTAAATTCCGAGTTGGAAGCCCTCCGAGGACACTCCCTTTCTCTTTATTAATGGCAATTTCCCAGAGAGACTGTCATCCTCTCTCTGTTTTTTCCAGCTGTTTCACTCACCATCTGCTGCATCAGGTAAACAGTGTTCAAACTTCCTGAGTCCGGGAGGGACATCCTTCACCTGCCCTAAGAGGAAAATCAATAAACTAGAAACCCCAGGCGAACCGCCTTGCAGGGGGCACTAGTGTAGATGAGAAACTGGCGAGGGAGTCTCTGTCTTTTATTAAAACCACAAGGAAATGACTGCTGCTTACCTAGGAAGAAAAACAAGGAAAGTTGCTCTGTCTCAAGCATGAGTACGGCCCAGCACCAGGTTGCGGGACACGAGTCTGAGACTCTATTTGGAAAGTCACTCAGATGATGGTGCGAGGGGTCTGCACTTAAGTCGCTGGCAGCCTTCATGCCCATTCTGTCCCTTACAAGCTGCTCCTCTCTCTATCAAGTGTTCAGTTGTACAATACAAATTTCCCAACCTTTAGTTTTGGCAACCCACTGTGACAAGTTTTCCACATTATTTTTACACCTCCATGATTTTTTTTTAGCATTTTAAAATTTTCTTTCTTTAATAAGAAAGTATTATAAATGTAGCATCTTGCTTCTTTCACAGAAGAGATTCTTAGACATGAAGACAATGTGAGTTACGTTATTCGATTTAAAATAGGAGCAACGAACAAGAGAACACAGGGGCAGCCAGTCTAATTAATTTTCAATAAGGGCTTTCTGGGGAATTGGCTGGGATGGAAGGACAGTGGCAGGGTGCCATGGACAAGTGTGGGCACCGCTCAAGGTGGGCTTGGGAGAGTGAAGTCCCAGTGGGAAGAGGGGAATTGTCCTGCCACTCTGAGAGGTTTGAGGGGCTTTGCCTTCAGATGCCCATATTAAACGCCTTGCCCCCAAACTTTCTGGCCCCAACTTTGCAGTTAATAGTGAAATAAAAACTATTTAAAGGGAAAAATAGGAGAAAACCTCACATCATTTTAAAAGTCAGAATTAAGACCAAAAATTACTAGCATCAAAACTTATTTTAAAAAAAAGAAAAAGAAAGTCCTGATGTTTTATTCCTGGGATTTTACTTTCAAAGCTGTCAAAAATATTTCACTGCTTATAAGTGAAGTAAGCACAGTATTTTCTGCCTGGGTGCTACAATAATATCTGTGAAATCAAGGTTGATTTGTGCTAGTTATAGCTGAATGTGTGAAGAATGCATAACTGGCGGTATAATTTTAGAAAGTTTGTGCACCATCTATTACAATCTCCTGTGCCGTGTTCCGGGAAACACCATATGGACGGGGACTCAGGGCTGGACCCCTGGCCATTTTTAATCACCCGCTTCCTTCTGACCTTGTATGCCGAGCACATTCCGTGGCAACTCTTCTCTGTCAATGAACTCTGGGATCAAAGTCCTGCTCTTCCCACGTCTGAAGGCAGAGGATGTTATTTTACCAGCCTGTTTGAAACTGAACTCTCTTTAGTGGTCATCTCCCTTGAGAAATATCAGAATGCAGCAGCCACCCCAAATCACCAGGTTAACTACGTCCACGCTTTATCTTAGAAAACAATATGTACACATTGGGAAGAAAATCGCCTTCCATTGTTTCTCTTTATCACAAATACTTGGCTATCCTGCCAGAGGAGCAGAAGAGAGGCTAACACACATCTGATAGGCAAGTGTCTTGGAAAAAACCATTCTTGGTCTCAGAAGGGGGAAAGAGGACTTCATTCTTTTGGCTCATCACACATACAACCAATAAAGTAGGATTTTTTATCTAAGGGATAAAAAAGTAACAGGCATTGCACCAGACCTCAGGGAAGCCGGAAGTTGAGGGAGATGATCATTATCTTTGAGAACTACCAAGGAAAGGTATTTAAGAGCAAGTAATCCTGATAACTTCCCAGCCCCATTCACTCTGTAGCTTCCCAGAAGCAGTGGGCTATGGTCCTCACCTGCCCATGGAGGGAGCCGTCGGCTCAGTCTCTGCCCTTGTCCTTGGTAAGTGTGTTCTATGACCAGTCTGATGATTAATCGAGCTTGTTGCAGCACGGCGCTGAGCTGACGGCTCACCCTATCACCCGGTTCCCACATTCACTTCCACCAAGTGCCTGCCTATCAGATTCCCGCCTTGTTTCTCGTCACCGAGCATGTTCCTAACAGCCGCTCTTCTCCCCCTTGACTCTCTTCCTGGCTTCCTCTTATGATCTATTTTGGAACAAGAGACCAAACTTGCACCACATTCTGGGGATGAAACCTTTTACCTGTAGCAGGACTGTCCTGTAATGGTTGCCTGGTTGGCTCCCTCTCTGCTTCCTGCTCCACATCCGCATTAAGGCATTCAGCCCACCTGAAAAATAGCACGTCTTATTTCTTCCTAAGACTTCTTGGCTCTCAAGTTCTTCCATGTCTTCTCCTGACACCTGCTACGTTCATCTCCATCAAGTTAATGGATACGATGCCTTGCTGGGGGGACTGCCCCAGCTCAGCACATAGGTCAGAGTACTGAGGTTGACAAAACCACCATGCACAGAGTTTTCTGTCTTATTGGGCAACTGCTTCAGTAAACTCTCTTCATGTAAAAGGTCGGGCTCCAGCCCAGGGAGTTAGCTGGAGCAGGACCGTGGAAGATGACCACAGACCAGCGGGCAGACTGCTGGGCTCCCCTGCCTCTGTCCCTTGCTCATTTAACAGCCCTGGGTGGATTATTTTGTCTCCCTGTGCCTCTGTTTCCTGTTCTCTAAACTTGTCTCAAAGTAGAACTGTAAATATTAGGTTAGTCGATAGATTTAGAGTACATAGGAACAGATATGCCCCAGGAGAAATCTGGTTTTATCACTAATAACAAAATAAATACATCCGGATGCTGAACATTTTTTTAAATACAGAAAAAAATGATACCTGTGTCCTCTTCTTTAGGAATTTTAATCTTTCCGTACATGTACTTTTAGTTTTATTTTCTTTTTTAACTTATATGTTACATTTCAAAATGACATCAATATGCTATACATTACTTTGATATTTTAACTTTAAAGACATTTTTCCTTAGTGATATATTTTCAGCTTTTTTCTAAGCCATTTGCATTATATCAGGTGAGTTCAGTTGCAAGTAATAGAAAGTGACACGAATTGTCTTAGTAAGGAGAAGCAATTAGCTGGTGGTACTAAGAAAGCAAGGATGATTCTCTCATTGGATGGACTAACACCGGTCTCATTGCTACTTCTGAATAATCTCTGTATCCATAGTCATCAGGGGAATGAAGGCCTTGTGCTTACTGGGTTAGCTTAACTTGCTGCTAACCCACTCCCTGTGGCAGGGCAGCTAGGAGGGAGCTGACCTGAGTGTCAGTAGTGAATCTGACAATCACACGTGTCAGTGACTGCAGGGCAAGAAGGGAGCCGGGCAGGTTCAGGGTCACTGTACACAGGGCCCTTCAGTATAGCTTTCAAACTTCAGGAAGTTTTATCATTGCCATAATATTTAATTAATGCATATACTTTACCAGTCCAATTTCTGAACACATACAAAGTTCCCAAATATAAATAATTCTGCAGTGAACATGTCCAGGCACACTTCTTTCTGCTTTATTATCTGTTTTCTTGTTCCTTTTTCCTTCTCTCTCCTGGCCTGGTCTCACTTCCTATAACTCTTATTCATTTCTTCAAACTTGCTTCAGTTTGATACACTCTTTCGCATGATATCTTCCCAGTAGTATTTTCATCTTTAAGGAATCCAGGAAGTACAGTAGAAGGCACATGGAATTCTTGGACAGGAGACTAGGATTCAAGTTCAAGCTCAGCCTGTTGGAAGTGGTCTGTTTTGGGAAAAGTCATGGAATTCCTGTGTGCATTTACAGTGCTTTCTGAAAATGTGAGCAATAGGCCACAAAAATAAAAGTAGATGAATTATGTCAAAAAGAAGCTCAAGGGATCTCTAATCATTAGGGAAATCATCTCTAATCATTAGGGAAATTCAAATAAAAAATACATTAAGATGCTGCCTCATACCCTTTGGGATGGTTACTATAAAAACAACAACAACTAAACCCCAGACAAATAAAAAATCCCAAGTGGTGGCAGCGATGTGGGAAGTGTGGACCCGTGCCCAACTTGGTAGGGATGGATACGGAAGTGACACAGCTGCTCGTGGACAGTGTGGCTGTTTCTCCCAAAAAATTAAGACTAGAATTACGATGTAACCCAGAAATTTCTTTTCTGAGTATATTTCAATGCACGTAAAGCAAATTCTTGAGTAGATATTTGTGTACTGATGTTCACAGCCGCATTATCCACAATAATAGTGAAGAAGTGGAAGCATCCTAAATATTTATTGACAGGTGGAAGAATTAAAAAAATGTGGTGAATACATGCAATGAAATGTCATTCAGCCTTCAGAAGGAAGGAAACTCTGACATCTACCGTAACACAGGGAATCACCGAGGTCGTTACACTCGTGATTGTACAAAGTCCCTGGAGCAGCCAAACTCAGAGAGATAGAAAGTAGCAGGGTAATCACTCCAGCCAGGGGCTGGGGCAGGAGGAAAATGGGGAGACGTTTAATGGGTAGAAAGTTTCAGTTTGCAAGGCAAAGGGTTTGGAAGATCTGCCTCACGATAATGTGAATATACTTAGCGCTGCCCAACTGTACACTTGGAAGTGGTTAGGATGGTATATTTTATGTCATGTGGTTTTTACAATTTACAATATCTACACTATATAAAAACCCTTGATCATTCCTGATTAAGATAAAAATGTGATTTTTTTTGTATCCTACTGAAATAAAAAGGTGACATCAATATTAAAATATTAAAACATATTGGGGACAACTATACCAATTGGACAGGATAAAGAATAAAATTGAATAACAGAGTGCCTGGAATTTCCTTGGCTCAAGATCACTGTTATCTTTCAAACATTCATTTTTTTCACATGGCTCTTCTCCACTGTTCTTAGCTTACTTTCAATTTTCCAATGTCTTAACATTAAAAAAAAAATCCACTCCTTAATAAAAGTGCATTGCTTTTTGTTGTTACTGTTGAAGGGAGGGTGGGGCTATCAAGCCCTGGTTTCTTCCTGTGGGTGTTGGAACCCACAGCCTTTCTTAGCCTTAGTGAAGTGGGGGATCTGCGCCCGTAACGGCACACATTCCAGTTCCCTTCCTGAGTGGCATTAAGTGAAGTCACATATAACCTTTTAGATGAGACAGAGAAAAGACAGCTGAATGAGAATATTTCAACAAACCATAAATCTTATCTTAATTGGAAATTTAAAGTACTTAGGAGCAAGAAGAAGTGACAGGAAAAAGAAGTAAAACTAATACGATCAAGCTGAAATCCACCCTGGTCACCGGCGAAGATTAGCATTTTCAAGGGAAATGCTTCTGCTTAATGTTTCCTAGAAACCAGATGGAAGTTAGGTTAGCTATTTTCTCTTCAAAATTACTCGTGTTTTTCTCATTACAATGTAAAATTTACAGAAAACCAACAATATGTTGATTTTCTCTTCAGCAGGTTGTGTGTGCAATGGTTTTATTTGGTGTGAGACAATGATAAAGTGATGAAAGCATGACCTGGCTGCTCCAGCCATGTGAAAGGCTACTGATAGAAATTAGGACAGCAAAGGGCATAAGAGAAGAATAGGAAACGTTAAAACCAACTGAGCAATAAAACTCATCTCAAACCACAGTCGTGCAATATTAAGAAAGATGATAGCAAAATCTGAGCATAGTGTAGTCACACTTCATTAATATAACAACTGCTGGGACTCATAGATTCCACAAAAGTGGATTTCCAGATAACTGAGGCTTATAGAATTGCTAAATCCATTTTCTGTTTAGCCATTTTTGCTGGATTTGGCCAAAAATGCTTTTTGTACTTCTCTAACATTCCTAAATAATATGATTCACCATATTTTTTCCTTAATTGACTATTTGGAGAAAACATTACCAGCATATATTACAATTATAGTGAGTTCATGATCATGTGTTTTACAGGCAGGACACTGCTGAGAGCAAAAGGGACAATTTTAGCAAGTGGACCAGGACTCAGGTGTAAGTGGCTCTGTCCCAGGAAGGTGGGGGTTATAGTCTGTCTATAATTCTCTGCTGACATAATTCTTTTGTGTGTTATTTTGTTTTTTAGCATCATCTGTCCTTGAGAAGCTGAGTAGTCAATGTTGCTGACATCCGACAGCCTTCATCTCCCCAGTTCCTTCTAGCTCATTGCTGTGATTAGTGGGAATTCAAGTGGGAAATCAGATTGCCCAACCAGTTTAGAAAAACATATTAAACAAGGATCATGTCTCAGTGGAAAAGTAGTATAAGTGACCCTACTATGTGAATTGTGACAGATATTTCAGCCCAGGATTTGAGTCCAGGGGAGTGATTACAGGTCTCTGCTTTAGTAGGGGTGATTATTAAGTGAAACATAGGTTTTCTGAATTCAGATGCAAAAATCAAGTGGTATTCAATTTATAAATTAGGTTTTGCCTCACTAAGGTCAATTTCGTTCTTCATGATTTACTGTGAGGATAAGGAAAGTTGTTGTGGTGTCCCCCAGAAAGTGTTTTTGATCACAGGATCTGTAGTAGTTTGTAGCAGCCCTGAGTCCATGTTTGCTCAGTGGCCCTGCAGGGCCCTGTCTGAATGAATGGGGGTGATGGCAATAGTGAGATTTCTGGGCACCACTCTGCTAAGCACATCACACATGTCAACGTCTGTATGTCCATATTTCATATGAAATAATGCAATTTTAAAAGCTAGATTATGTTAATTAATTCCTAGTTAGTATTATTCTGAATAACGCTATAGTGAACATTCATCTTAGGCAGGAGAGATTTGCTCAATGAAACCCCTAAGAGTTACATCCCCGTGGAATCTCAGGGCAGTTGGGAAGCTTGGAGGTGGGCACCCCCTTTTCAAAGAGTACCTGACTCTTGGGAATGTCTGGACTCAACCAGCTGAGTAAATCCTGTATCTGTCATCAACATTTCAGGGACGAAGACACAAAGAATTCAACCCCTTAAGATGTTTATCATAAATTATTTTTACTTTACTATCGCTATCTGTGGGTTATTAAGATAGGTACTTAATCATTCCTGTGCTCATGAACTAGACAAGTGTTGGCAAGAGCCAGCTGGCCCTGCACCTGCTCTTTAAAAGCAAGACGGGTGCAATGAACTCTGCAGACTGTGTACTCATCTCTCCAGTACTTTACATTACAGAAAGACGTTTGCTTTGTGTTTATATGAGAAGTGGTCCTGCAATTTCACTTCTCTCTCTCTTTTTTTTTTTTTTAAATATGACTTCAGTAGTCCAAAGCTGATTAACTATATACAGGACACCAGCAATTTTGGTACTCTATAAACAATAACATTTTTAAAAAAGTAGGTATAGCAGTATGACATTCTTTCGAGAACCAAAGCTAAAATATTTAAGCAAACACAATATCGTACAGACAATATTGTAGAATGTTCATCTCTTATTTTGTTGATTAAATCCAATGCAGAGGAAGGGGTCATCAAATGTGGTATGCCTTTCGCACCATGGAGTCTCAGCAATTCCAGCAGTTAATTGGTCATCCAAGTAACCACATAATAAATATAGTCCTTTCTCATCGAAATCTTTCAGGCTAATCAGAAATTAAATGTAGAGATGTTCACATATGGGAATGTGCAAACTCCAGGATGATTGCACACCCCTCAGTCAAGGTGACTGTATGTAGAAACAAGTTATTATTTACAGCAAAGA
Source organism: Galago senegalensis (assembly GCA_963575145.1). NCBI lineage: Eukaryota > Metazoa > Chordata > Mammalia > Primates > Galagidae > Galago > Galago senegalensis. Next base: position 20,078 of record CAUYTI010068259.1, on the reverse strand, counting down.
TGAAAGCTCTCATTTGGGGTTTTGTAACAAGTGATTTCTCCCACTCCCAAGCATGAGTCACTTCTTTGGGTAAAGCGGCCAGGGAGTTGCCCTCTAAGCTCTCAGTGGGAACGCATTCCTGGGGCGGAAGAGATGGACCTTCTTGAGCTCTTTGAAGCAGAAGGGAGTGTGCTTTATAACCATGGGAAAGAGGGACATTCCACGAGGCAGGTGTGGCACTAGGAGGAGGAGAGGTCATGGGAGGGAGTCATAAGGATGGCAGCTAGAGCGTGGTGAGGGAGGGGCAGGGCTCCAGAAGACGCCTCTGACAGTTCAGTGCTATTTCTGGGCCATAAAACTGACCCAGAACCTCATGTTCCAACATCAGCATTGCTACTTAAACTGGATTTAATTTTATATGTATATATATATATACATTTTATATATATATGTATATATATACATTTTATATGTATATATATATATATAATAATTCTATACATATAACTCACTGATTTCAGAGAATGAGAAAAAAGTGATCACTATCTTAAGAAAAGAACCAACAGAGCTGGAGCAGGGCGTGGGGAGGCGGGGAGAGGAAACAAAGGGAAAGCCGTACAATTCCTGCTCCACTGGGTCCACCATGTACGGAGATAAGATTTAAACAAGTGACACTTCATTCTCGTGTGTATTTATTCCTAATTCAGTTATCCACTCCCTCCCCTCCATGCACACGGATGATCTGCTCTGTGCCAAGAGTTCTGGGTCATTTCCTTTAAGAGGGAGAAAGTTAAAATCATTCTATAAGTTCACATCTGATAGATGATAAAAACAAAGACAAAGAAATAAATAAGGATGAAATAGTATGGTAGATACAACAGGAAAAACAAACCAAAATATTTTGAAAGCAGAAGAGGAAGTCCTTATTTCCCCTTTAGACTAGATGAAAATCTTACAGAGATGGTGCTTTGTGCTGGGCTCAGAAGAATCAGTGGGAGCTGGCCACCTGCGGGACAGGAGGCCCTGTCGTACAGAAGTGTACAGGCAGCAGACGGCCAGTGTTGTGATATGGCCTCCGGCTCCTTCTAGTCTGTGGATGTAGGGACTTAACTTCCTCTTTCTGTCTCCATCCTTGTCTGGGGCCCTGCTCCTTCCTCACCACTTCTTTTCATCTGTGAGAAAAAGAGCTTGAGGTCTGACCATTAAGTTCACCCAAGAAATTGCTACACACTTCATTTCTGAATATCACTACGGTCACTTTTGAAGTGTTCTCCTCGGGAAGCTGTGCCCGGATGCCTGTATCTTGACCCCCTTCAATGCACTTTTGAAACTCTTTTTCTGGAGTGGCCATCAGGGCTGAGGTTGTCTGAGTTCTGACAATAAGTTCATAAATGCATGCTAGAAAAAGTGCTTTGTGGGTGACTCTGATGCTTCTCACCTGTGTGACAGGGTAGCTGATAGCACCAGTCACAAAAAAGAAAATGCAGACTTTGGAAGAGAAATAATAAGTGTTGTGTTGCATCTCAGCATCCAGAAGGAAACGTTCAGAGTTCATGTGGACATACTGTACAAGGATCTGAGTCATCACCACTCAGATCTTCATCTAAGAAAGTGGCTGGGTCAGTGACTCTCTCAGGAGGGAAGACAGAGTGAGACGCCTCTGGGCTCCGGGCTTGCATGGTCTTGCCCATGTCCTTCAATCTGCAGACCCAGGGACACTCTGCCCATCCCTGGTTGAAATATCTGATTCTGAGTCTGTGTCTTCTGAGCTTGTAACTTTCTCCCCATCACACCCCTCAGATGGGGTGTCCTGACTTGCCCTTCACAGACCACAATGCCATTTACATCCTGCTGTCAGACACTGGGGTACTGGATCGTCTGGTCCAGGTGAGGCCGTGGGATCCTAAGCCCATCCTGGAAGGAGGTAGGGAAGGTGCAGGCTGCTAAGCTGCCTGAGGAGAGTCAGAGACATAGGCAAGAGCTGAAGAGGAGGTATCTTGCCAATGAGGGAAGAATGCTTTAGAGTTGGCTCCAATATAGCTCCATTTAATGCACACCTGCCATTCCTCTTGCTTTTAAAACATCTGACTTGAAGGTAGAAATTTTGCAACAGCCTGAGTATTACATGGAATGGGAAAAATGGAAAAGACTTTTAGGAAGACCAAGCTTCCAAAACCAGTATCTTCTGACCATTCAGAAGATTTTTCTACGTTCTACAACTACTTTGAAATGTTTGAGGGTGTAGTGTTTTCACCATTCTCCTAACTTGGTGTGAAGCACTCACTGCCTCCAAAATGTGTTGTGAAGATCATTGCATTGCTTGTTTTCAGGGACATCTCCAGGGTGCTGGGAGTTTTATTTTGGTTGTTACAGCAGAGTTTGGGTCCCCTGAGTACTTCAGTCCCCTATGCCCAGAGGTTCCCGGTGATGTAGCATATAGGGATACTGATTATCTTGGTTTGCATAGTGGTCTGTTGGATCTCAGACTTTTTAAACTTTCTTATTATTAAGTTGAGGACTAAAAAATGGTAAAAAATACTGTGTAATACTACCATAAAATGATCTTCGATGTGTTCTATATGTCACTGTAAGCTCTTTACACACATAACTTCAATAACGTCTTTCAATAAATATGTAACTAATGTCATATAAATTTTACAAAGTGGTAAACAAAGTTTTGAGAGCTTGGAAAATAACTTGTTCAAGGTCATATGGCTACAAAAAAAAAAAAAAAAAAAAGGGCCAGGACAGCCCTGTATGGACAGCCAGGCCTGTCTTCTTCCCAGAGTGGCGCTGGAACACCTCACTGCTGCCTGTGTTTCTGAGACTTTTTGGAGGCATCACTCTGTTCTCAGATACTGAAAAGATAAAAGAATTTATTTCCATCACTAAGTTCCAGTAGCCTCATTTACGAATGAGCATGATCCTTTTACAGTGGAGAACATGCTAGAAATTCTTCATTTCTCAGTTGCTGCTTTTAATTTGCTGCTCTCTAACTTTGTAGGATGATGTTTGTTCTGAACTCACAGCTTACAGTCACCAGGGGGAGGGTGCTTAGTGTCCCCCAATTCAATCTGATGCCCATCTATCTACTCCACAGAGTTCTGTGACATTTAGACACTCTTATGCTGGTGAGGTGCCCTTTCAATTACAAAGCGTGACTGATACGGGGGGGAAGCACACTTTTCACTGCTGAGATCATGTCATATGTCAGCACCTGTCATGTCACCCAGAGTAAATCTGTAAAGTAGCAATAACACAGTAAGCTCAAGGTTGTTTACCAATGGACAGAGCACTATGCTAAGAGCTTTCCGTGGATTAGTTCAGATGCCTTCGGAGCATCCCAGGGGGACCGACAATATATGCAGGACACAGCAAAGATGGGCAGGAGGTGGAAACACATGGGCCCTGTGGGCTTGCTGTGTACCGTGTACCAGGCTCCATGATCATTTTCACAGGTGACATCACAGGGGAGGGAACTAGGCTCTGGGTGCTTAAGAAATGGGACAAAATAAATCTGGATATGGACCCTGGCTGTCTTCCGCTGGATTTTTCTATTTTTCTTTTTTGGCATCTGTCCATCTGTTGGAGTTATTCCTTGTTAGGTGAGGCTTTTTTACTTAATAAACACAAGGGAAACTTTGCAGATTAGATGTGTATTTTTACTATAATGTTTCAAATGATCAGCTTCATTCTGTGTTAATCATTTTTTTTAGATTTGTGTGTGTGTTCTAAGTCCAGTGTTATATATTTTTTTTTCTTGCAATTAGACATCCAAGGTAGAAGCACTGTTTTGTTGGAGATATAAGTAGAAGTCCAGCCATAGCTACTAATATCTCCTGACAGGCCAGGAGCTCCCAGACAAGTAACTGTCCTAGAGTGGAATGCATGTCTGAAATATATCAGTCTCGTCCAGAAAGAAATGTCACAGTCAGCAGAAATCTGGATTTGATTAGGGTGGTGATATTGACTCATTTTCTGGGCCGATTAGATGTTATTAATACCATGCTCCCTGGACAACCGCTATCTTATTTATTTTATTATTATTATTTTTTTTTTTTTGAGACAGAGTCTCACTATGTCACCCTGGGTAGAGTGCTATGGTGTCACCGCTCACAGCAACCTCCAACTCGTGGGCTTAAGCGATTTTCTTGCCTCAGCCTCCTAAGTAGCTGGGACAATAGGTGCCCACCACAGGCCTGGCTACTTTTTGTTGCAGTTGTCATTGTTGCTTTAGCTGGTCCAGGCCAGATTCAAACTCGCCAGCCACATACACTGAGTATGCAAATTATGCAAACCCGCCAGCCTCAGTGTATGTGGCTGAAGCCCTACCCATTGAGCTATGCACCAGTGGCACCAAAAACTGCTCTTTTAGTGTTAGAATTCTGCTGGTTTAAAATCCAGTCATTACTCTTTGATAGCTAAGATAATGTTTTACATGAAATTGTATGCACTGTTTTTATATTTACACATTTCAAGATTTATTTGTGTTTTCAATATAGCATATTTTAAAAACACTTAATATTAAGACATTTAAAAACATTACAAACATTTCAGCTAAGATTTTTAGACCCATACCCAGAGAAACAATGACAGAACAATTGTTGCTTCTATGTCTCGAAAGCGGACATTCTCTAGGGTAACTCAATTGAAAAATGTACCTTCCCAATATTGGGGGCTTAATTCTTTATAAGTCCATTGTTAGCCACAAACCAAAAAGAATGTTTTTCCATGAGTAGTTACAATCCCTGCCACTTCCCACCCCAGAGAGAAGGAAAAAAATGTATTGTCTCTACATATCTTAATTTTGTAAGTAAGTGTATCTCAGATCAAACATGAATTCAATAATTTGAACACTAGAAAATAAGATCTAAATGATCAACCCCCCAAAAATCAGCTTTGTGAAGGTTTCCAGGGAGGAGAACTTTCTGGAAGGGTGCTAGTGTCAGAGTAAACGTACAATGTGGGGCTTGGTTGCTGACCGGGGACATTGACATAAAATGATTTTCACTATAGGCCCGGGATTGCCAACCCCCGTCTAACACCTGTCTTTTTCCCACTGACATGTCCCTGCCATGATACCTCAGCATGGAAAATGATGCAAACCAATGTCCTCATTGTCTCAGATCTTAGCTGTGAATAACATTTTACATAAATCTTCATTTTAATGTAACACCACAAGTTACTGGACTTGCTTGGTGTATGTCTGTGTGTGTGTTTGGGGGGGGGGGTTGTTCTTGTGTTTCTGGTGATACTAACGGGTTCTATAACTGCGAGATATCTGGGCGTTGCTCTGGTCTGAGGCACCTTCACACCCAGTCCTAACTGTGAGCAGAGTCCCTCACAGGGGGCTCTGTGGCCATTTTTGTTCCCATTATTGGGATTCTTTAGGTGAAGGAAACTGGTGTGGTTGGTGGACCTACCTCACGGGAGGTGTTAGGCTGGGAAGCACTTTTCCAAGATAAATTCCCAGTAAATAAGCTCCGTGCAGAATCCCATGCGTTTTGAAGTGGAGGACACAGGCTGAGAGGTCTGAGCCCTTCAGCCCAGCCTCCCTGGGGCCTCTGCGCTCCTCCACCTCTGTCCCTGCTGCGGGAGCTTCACGCCCAGCCCGCGCCTCTGCCGCGTTGAAGCGCTGCTGAAGAACGTCTCCTGTGCCCCAGAACTCCGGGTCGCTGGCCTCCCTGAGTCGGCTCAGTTTCAGCCCTGACTCACTGTCCCCACCTGCTGAGTGCCTTCGGAGCACCTGCCATCTTCAAGCGCACACCTGTGTTTCCCCGGCCTTAAGGCCTTACTTGAATCCTTGGGAATCTACACGTGCCCCACCATGTGAAGGCTCCAGTTTGTGAACAAATGGTGTTCTACTGAGCTCTTGTGTGTGTGTGTGTGTGTGTGTGTGTGTGTGCGTGCACACATGTGCAGGAAAGAGAAGCGTGAGCAAACATCATGCAGGTGAACTTTCCTGCAAACCCGAGAGTGCCCTTGACTCGCCTCCTGGGCACCTGCATGAGCACTTGGCCTTGAGCGCCTCCCTTCTGACGTGCACCCATGGCACACGCTCCGAATGGCCTTCTGCCCAGATCTGGTGGTTGCTTTCATGAGCCAGGTGGGGCCAGTATGGCCTCTGGGCCTGGCGGGGCTGAGCCTGCCCGTAGAAGGTGAGCGCTCCTGGCAACGGGGAGCTGGGGAAGGCAGCTCAGGCCTTCAAGGAGGCTCCAGACCTGGACCGGCTACTCAGCCTTCCTTCTCTAATTGCTGTTCAAACCTTGACATGATAAAATAACCAGCAGCTCATCATTTCTGATAGCCTCCGTTTTTGTTCCCATTATCGGGATCATTTATAGAGGGATACGTCTGTGTCAAGTTAGCGAGGAAGAAGGCTCTCGCCTGCGCCTTTCACATGCCCATGGGTATCATCTTGCACTGCCGCAGGCATCCTCAAGCCATTAGTGTTAGCAGATGCTTCTATAATAATTCATGAAACGATTGTTCCAACAGGGCTCCTTTGAATGATCTCATTTATAAAGATGAAGACCATAAATTCTGAGGAATGTCAGACAATCAGATTCCTGACCTGTCTGCCACAATGGGAGCTAAGTGCTGTTTGCAGGTAGGGCCCCGAGTTGGGAGGAAATCAGCCCTGTAGCCTCTGTGTCCTCCTCTGGGTGAGGTGGAGCTGAGCACCAAGCCCCTGCCTGGTGAGTTTCTAAGTGAGGTCTGAATGGTCCCTTCATCTCAGGCTGTCTGCTCACCCAGGGACCCTCTGCTTATTTCAGTTTGGGTCAGTTTCAGAAGCCAAATGGCCACAATGCTGAGGGAACAGAGGACACAGGGAGGGGAGGGGACTTCAGAAGGAATTAGCATGCAAATAAACTTTCAGCAAGATAGAGAGGCTGAGTGAAATGGGGATGAGAAAGAAGGGAAGAGACAGAGACAGGAGAGAGCAGTACCCAGGGAGAGAGCAGAGAGAGCAGTGCCCACGGAGAGAGCAGAGAGGGCAGTGCCCACGGAGAGAGCAGTGCCCACAGAGAGAGCAGAGAGGGCAGTGCCCACAGAGAGAGCAGAGAGAGCAGTGCCCAAGGAGAGAGCAGAGAGGGCAGTGCCCACAGAGAGAGCAGTGCCCACGGGGAGAGCAGAGAGGGCAGTGCCCACGGAGAGAGCAGAGAGAGCAGTGCCCAAGGAGAGAGCAGAGAGGGCAGTGCCCACGGAGAGAGCAGAGAGAGCAGTGCTCATAGAGAGGGCAGGGCCCACGGGGAGAGCAGAGAGGGCAGTGCCCACGGAGAGAGCAGTGCCCATGGAGAGAGCAGAGACAGCAGTGCCCACAGAGAGAGCAGAGAGAGCAGTGCCCATGGAGAGAGCAGTGCCCCACGGAGAGAGCAGAGAGAGCAGTGCCCATGGAGAGAGCAGTGCCCCACTTCAGCCCCTCCCACAGTCTGCAGCTCTCTCACACCCAGGAGCTGTCTGTCCTCTGGGGACAACACCAAATGTGGAGTGGCAGGCACCTGGCTTCTCCTGTTTGTCCAACAGCCCCAAATCAATTCTTAATTGCCTTAAATTCAGGAATCATAAGAAAACATATTCTCTCTCTGCCGTTCCAAAATCCTTAAGACTTAATAGGTATCCTCATGTAGAAGTGTAAATTTTATAATTAATGATTCCAAAATGCTGTATTCTGTGTCAACACATAATGAAGAAAAAATAAGCGGCTTTCCTCCACTGATACATCAAAATGCCTTTAGATCTCCTCTCTGGATACGGATGGTACAGGTCTGTTAAGAGTCCTCTGACCCTATAGGTTTCTGGGGCAGCTATCTGAAGTTTTGATTGCTTTTCCAAAAATTTTCCATTTTCACCTGAATGAAAACCATTTCAGAGAAGTATAAGTTTAAATCCAATTAAATCGAATCATTTCACGTAATTTTGTTGTTCAAATTTTGCATTAAAGTTTCTGTGATTTCGTACAGCAGAAGCTTACTGGACACCTGCTGAAAGTCACTGATGGCACCAGCCGGGATTGCTGCAGGGATGGAAATAAAAAGCAGGGAGACGTGGCACTGACATTAACGAGTCCGTGATCCCATCAAAGCCACTGCGAGGAAGACATTCGCTGTCAATCAGAGCGAGGCACAGTGGCACAGTAATGTGTCAGATAAAGGATTCGCGTCCAGAGGAGGAAACATTCCTGCGTCCCACAGGTTGTAAATTGTGGGCTTTCAAAGGTCCCTCTGCAGCTAATGCTTTCTGGGCTGGGGGCTGTCCTAGGCTTGTCACTGATATTATCTACTTACGGGCACTGGGCATTTCTATCTTTATTTTACAGGTGGGAAAACTGGGGGCCAGAGGGAGGTGGTGACTTTCTGAAAGCTCTCTCATAGGTCCATGCCTCCCATCTGGTCTGCATTCAACACAGTTGGGACCCTCAGTCTTCGCCTGCCTACACTGTACAGGTGGCTTTGAGTCAAGGTGACTTGGGGAATAGGTATTGCAGAAGTCGCATATCTGCCCTCTGGTTTTCATTCTATCTTTAAGTTGATTCAGACTTTTTGTAGTTGATTCTGACTAATTAATAACTTAGCTGAAGCTATATTCAGTCATGACAACGCACTGTATCAAATCCAGCCAGTTCATTTGGGGCAGGGTAGCTCATCTGAACATGCAATACTAAAATTAATTTATCCACTTTCTTTGTTCATTGTTTTTTATTTTGTATAACATAGAATTTTGAGAATTGAGGCAATTATTTAATAACAATACAAACCAAAGATATGTTATTAAAATTTTTAGATAATTGTATTCAAATCTATTGATAATTTAAATGTTATTAAAATATCTAGGTAACTTATGTCTTATTCAAATGTCTAGATTATCAAAGCAACATGATTATATGTGGGACTAAAGTATGTGTACTTTACTTCACAAGTGAAGTAAGGGCTACCTGTGCATAATCTGGAACGGGTAGGGCATCTCTGTCAGGGATCTGGTATTAGCCTGATCTCCGGCCCTGATAGCTGAGGTCACCATGGAATCTTGGCTAATCCTGGTGCAGCATATTTGCAGGCTCACCTTGAGTATTGATAGGAAGGGCAGATAGAGACTACGTAAGACAGGGCTTGAGATTCTGCCAGTAGGAACTATCAGTATTAGTCAGAGTGTTAGAAACCACCATTAGCCTCACTGCCAGTCACCCCTGCTGTGCTATTGTACCTTCCTTCCCCTAAATCACAACCTACTGGGTGGCACCTCCCAGTTGGATGGTGGACACACCTCCTGATTGCTCTGATCGGCTAATGAGCCACATACTTGTCTCTGCCAGCCTTGTTCTGCACGCTGCATTCAGCATCTGGATTTTTGGTGCTCTGCCAATCTTAATGAAGTTGTCTTGTTATTTTCTAAATACCTTTGGACACCTAAGGGCATCATGCCTGAGCCAGGGTATGTGACTGTGATCACATGCGGCATGGGCTGGACGGGCTGCTCGGGGGTCAGGTTTCACATGGACTGATGGCATTTCTCACAGTCTAATCTAGTCCTTTTGCTCCTTAAGAAAGGATGGAGCAAGGGGGAAGGGGCTGCTGGCGCCTTGGCATTGACTCTGAAGAGCTGCGCGTACCAAACACCACTAATTTGTGTTGCATGACTCACACTGCATAAAAACAAGTTTGTATTCAAGAAACATGCAGCCCCAGTTAATTAATGGCCCTTGTAAATGTTGGGGTGGATTATCAGTTAGTCACACACATTTTTTGTTCCCAGAAAGAAGGCAGGTGTGTCACTTTGGTTCACTGTATTTTTTTGTTTGTTTTAATGCCTCTACGGGGCTACTGCCCTTCTACACCCTGTTCATTAAGCTCGCTCTAAATACTTAACTGTCCAAGTGTGATTTTTGAAAGCGAGTCTAACCACAAGTATTTCAAATTTATTTATTTTGAGTCTGTATATTTCATGGCTTGAAAAAAATCAACTCCTTTTTCTGGAGGACATGGAAGGAGAGAGACCGAGCACCAGGAAGTTGTCAGAGTTCACAGGGGTCAGGACCAGCTTGTGAGGGCTGATGAGGTCAGTCCCTTACTAAGAAGCTGGGGGCATTGTGGACCAAACAGAAATAAATGTATGCCTTTTAACTATACAGGGGAGACCAGATTTGTAAGAAATAAAGTTCTCATTTATTAGGAAAATAATCCTTGTGATAGCTGTTGTATAACGAATATGTATATGAATGTGGTTTTTATAAAATAGGACTAAGTTCATATCTAAAACAATTTCAAAAATTTAAAATTTTAGACTTTATTCAAAAATGGTTTTCTGTTTACCTTTAAAAATAATTGGTATATTAAAATCACTCAACTTTATCTGATGCTACTTTGAAAAATACAATAATTTATCATAATGTCAGTTTATGCATGGGGAAATGCCTCGCAGACATTATTAAAAGCATTTTTTAGGATAAACAACTAAACACACACAAAAATAGATTATAGAGTTTATTATAAAAATATCAAAGACTTTGATCCCTTCATTTCTAACATATATTCACATACTTATTTCTAGAGAAGGATCTTCTGGTCCTAGTGATTATGAACTGGAGTTTGGGTACCTGAAGGTACCTCCAATTATTTTAAAGAAAAGGCATCATTAAAATAATTTATTAACTTAAACTTGATTTATTTCTGTTTAACCTAAAAAATGAATACACGAGCTTTCTAAGTTCATGAAGGTAATGGTTAGAAGTGACATTACCCCCAAGCCCGCAAAACTCAGACATTTTCTGTTATAAATAGAAGCCATTTTTTATTTTTAAAAAATCCTTTAAAATGTGTTTTGAGAGCTCTTAATACCACGAACATTGTTCAAAGTATCAGGTGATTAACTCTGGTTTTCTTATTACATTTCTAAAGAGTGCGGCACATGAACCTGCCGCTCGAGGGCCAGAGTGTCGCTGGTGGACTTGTGTCCCCAGAAAGAATATGTGGAAGGCCTAAGACCCAACACCTGTGACTGTGACCTTATCTTCGAATAGGATATTTTCAGATGCAATCAAGTTGAGATTAAGATGGGTCCTAATCCAGGAAGACTGATGTCCCGGGGGAGAAGACCGTGGGGTGACACAGGCAGAGACTGGAGTGAGGCAGTTGCAAGCCAAGAAACAGCAAAGCTTGAAGACCCCAGCCAGGAGCTGGCGGGAAAGAGGCCAAGTGAAGATCTGTCCAGCGTGTCAGAGGGAGCGTGAGCTGGTTTACATCTTGATCTTCAATCTCCACCCCCCAGAACCGTGGGAGAACACATTGTGCTGCTGTCAGCCTGGTTGAGGGTGACTGTTAGTGAAGCCTTAGAAACGATAACTGCATTTGGTGACTGATTTTTTTTATACTAAATATGGCAGCCAGCTCAGAATGCACAGAAATAAGTATGTATTCTTATAACAATAGCAACAAAACCAAGAATTTACTGAAAACTCTTCTAGCAGAACTTTTAGTACTATCCCCGATGTATTTAAAGCTGCTTTTTTGAAATCATTAGCTGATTTTTTCACCTGTAACCTTTACATTAATCATGAACTTTCAAGCCTCAAGTTTTCAGCCTTTAAATACCTGTTATTCTCTGTGTCCCTCCTAAATTGGGTCATCTGTCTCCATTCAGCATTTTATGCATTCAACACTCTGTGTTGTCTGGTTTACAAGATAGTTGTTTCTTCTGCAGCTATTTCCTAATTTGGATATTCTACAACTGTATCAATTAGAAAAGCATGGGTCGAATTGTGTCTCTCAAAGAACGATGTTGACATAATAGTGCCCAGTACTTCCAAATATGACCTTATTTGTAAATAGAGTCTTTGCCCACGTAAGCAAGGTAGAATGAGGTCTTTAAGGTGGGCCCTCTCCCAATGTGATGGGGTCCTTTATAAGAAGGGAAGTCAGAGCACTCACACAGGACACCAGGGAAGGGGAGATAGAGTCACACAGCTGCAAGCCAATTACTGGCACCATGCAGAGCTAAAAGGAATGCATAGAACAGAAAACCTGGTCACAACAGCCCCTTGATTTTAGACATTTAGACTCCAGAAGTATGAGAGAATAAACCTATTTCTCTTGTCTATACCCATCAAGGCTATGGTACTTTGGATTCCAGTCATATATACTAAGACATTAATGAAGTATAAGTAGTCTCTGACTGCTTTATTAAAAAAGAAAAAACAAGAAGTACATTATGAATGCCCTTGACCTTTGTATTTCCAAAAGCATAATCTTAGACGCTAATTTTCTAAAAGGAATAGAAAATGACATTTTCCAGAGATTAGTTCATAGAAGGTTGAACAATAATCATTGACAAACTGAAGAGTGTGAGCTTTTAGAAGTTTATGGGTCAGAGATGAGAAGCAAGCTAATCTGAGTCCTCGGTCCCCTACATGCTCATTGTCTCAACAGGACACTTTGAATGGTTATGAACATGGAAAGCACAATTATCTTTCCTCAACAATAATGCAATGTTATTATTAAAGAAAATGTTAAATGGAAATGACTGGTGCCATTAACGATGTCTCCATGTTGCCATGCTATTTGCCACCACACACCTCTTACCAACAGGGTTAACTCCACCCACCCCACCCCCAAGTCTGTCCTGCGGCCAGTCTCCCCTGTCCTGCCTTCCTGCCCTGTGGCATTTGCTGTCCTCGTTCAAGGCACAGAGTGAGTTGTGATTTGAGGAGCTCACCTGAATAACTCAAAAGGGTTTGGGGTTGAGAATGTCTTCTGAGTTCACTAGGTCTTCCCACGTATTGAAATATTTTGTAGCTATAACTGTTGTTCCTTTTAGGTTTTGGGTTCATTAAGGACAATAAATGGGACCTTTGTTTTTACAGCTCTCAGGATAGCGCTGGACACATGTTTGCTAGGAAGATGAAAGTTAGATGAAAGCACAATGCCCACTCCAGCAGCTACAGTTACGAGGGAATGGGAGAGGCCTTCAGCTTCCTTCCTGCCCTCTCCCCTTCCTTCCTTCTTAACTCCCTACGTTCTTTTTCAATCACATTGAATATTGCCACAACATTTTCTGAACTCCAAGAGTTAGTATTGTTAGTATTATTGGCTGTATTTACTGATTCTACAAACAAAACAGAACAAAGAAAACTTGCTTAAAGGTATCTCAATTCTGCACACAAAAAATTTGTGATATTAAAAAGTAGCGGAGATTTGTGACAGGAAGTTTGGATAGAGTTAGAAGTATTTGTCATCTGTAAGGATTTCAGCAAAGTGAAATCAAGACTATGTTAGGTAATACTACACCCTCCATAGTGAGATTTTGTCATTGTTTTCTCAATACAAAATTACTTACTATTTTACTGTTAACTTATTTTTGTTGGAGTTTGTATTTTTCTCCTCCTACATGAAAGGGCACATTTTTAAAAAAACAAGTGAGAATAAAGTTGAGGGGACAAAGTGTAGGCACAAATTGGTCATTATTTTAAGAAGAAGAGGTAATTGGACACATTTCTGGTTTTTCAAACATTAAGTTTTTGGTTTTGCTACGTCAAATTTAAGAAGATTACCTTAAGAAACTCTTACAACAAGGACAAAATAACACCTTTGGACATAGTTAAGAGAAAATATAGAAAATTCTAAAGTGTGCCAGGAGGAAAATAGTCATTGAAGAATGAAAATGACTCCATGTGAAGGACTGGGGTGGAAGAAAATTCCTTCCCAGTTCTTCCTGTAAAGGTGTTTCTTTGTAACGTGTTAGAATTCTGTATATGCTCTCGCTCTAATTTTGTTTTCATCCTGAGATCCTTTCTAGCTATGGGATTTTTAGTCTTCTTGGTCTTGCTCCATCTTTGAGACAGCAGAGCAATGAAGAAATAATTGTCTTTTATGTCCCTTTATTTAGTGACCATTAGTTGGGCTGAACCCGAGGATAAGGCAAGGAAAGATACGGATGATGCCACAGAAGCAGCTTGGAAAACTAAACATCAGTGAGGAGAGGGGTGGCTAGAATTGGGTTGAAAAGAGGCTTCACCCATTGGGACTTTGCTGATCCCAGTTCATCAGGAGTGGTGTAAAAAGATTGATAAAAATGGTACAGAATGTGCCTAGTAATATAGCGGCAGAAAGCACAAGGGGTTCAGACTCTGGGGATACCCCGTTGAGAGGAAATCTAACGTGAGTTTAGTTAAATGTAAGGCTAATTTAGGTAAACTTGAAACCATGATGAGAGCATAGGATTCATATTTTAGGAAAATGGAGAAGAAAGAGAATCCCCTATGTTAAATGTCCCTTGTGTGTGCAAGAGACACAAGACTGGATGCTGTAGATCCTAACTTTTTCAAAGTTAGGTTGTTGTTATTCTCAGCAGAAGAAGGCATCGGAGCCTTTCTCAATGTTGTGTGATACTCAGTAATCTGAGTTGACAGGACTCTGGAGCCATTCTTTTTTCTGGACCATTCTTTACTTTTCTTTCTTCCTTTTCATTATTTCTTACATGACACAGGACAGACAGCTAGCCCTCTGTGCGTCTGTGTGCAATGCTCTCACAGGATAGCCTAGAACTTGGGCAAATTCCTCCCCTAATTCCGCCACTTTCTTGTTTTCCCAAGAAAGCATACCTCGACCTGTGTGAGTGACACATTTCACAAAGATAGTACAGAATCTGTTCCAGTCACAGTAGCAGCTAGCATGGTGGAGTTGCTTACTTTGAGGGAAGCAATGAACGTAGTGTCTTACCCTCGCTTAATCTTCACACCAGATCAAGGAGGGAGGGAAACCAGACTTAGATTTTAGGAAGAGACAGTTATGAAGTTTAAATTCACATTTTTGACTTCAGGGTCTCATTCTTCAGAACTGCTCAATACTGGCCCCCAGAAACGTAGGGTAACAGTGGTGCAAAGCTCTTCACGTATACTTAGTAAATAAATAGGTGCTGTATACACACACAAAGAAGTAATTTACCAAAAACATAAGCCACCCTCAATGTTTAATATCACAATTGTTAATGCTAAAAAAATTTGAAATATTCCTGACAACTAATGTCAAGCCATGGACAAATCTCAAACTATAGGTGAGTCGGTTTGCTCAGTTGGTCAGTTTCTCTTTATGATAAATGCCTGCAATTTTCTTGTAGAGAAAAAGAAAACTGAAACCAGAGAAAGCAGATGAGCAAATGAGAAGACACCACTAGAAAGTATATGTCTCGCCTGTACCGATGACGTTTCATGGTGAAGACCTGGTGGCATCCTGGCTGTTTCAAAATGAGGGTACAAATGCACTGTGGTCTTTGCCTGAGAAAACTCATTTTCCAGTGTGTGAGAGCAGGACAAATAAGCACAGTATGACACAATGGTTTGTTAAGTGTTTTAGAGGCAACCTCTGAGAACCCTGGTGTCCCAGAAGGGTTTAGTGCCACCTCGTGAGAACAGGTGACAAACGTTAGAAATCAGAACATAATAGCTTCAGGTATGGAAAGAATGGCCAGAGTTAGCATACAAAAATACAGAAAGCAGAGCTAAATTAGAATGTCACATAAATACTCCCCTTTTTTCAGTATAAATGTGTGGCAAACATTAAATAAGACATACTTAACAAACAATATTTTGTTTATCTGAAACTTATATTTAACTAGCAATCTGGTATTTATCTAGCAACCCTATTTATAGCAGCCTAAGAATATGGGGAGGAGGGGGGAGGGGGGGAATGGGTGGAGGAAGGGGTATTGGAGGGATCACTTCTGTGGTTTATCTTACAAGGGTACAAGTGAATCTTTCTAAGAGTAGAATATGAATGTTTTAACACAATAACTAAGAAAATGACAAGAAGGCTATGTTAACCAGTTTGGTGGAAATGTTTCAAATTGTGTGTGAAAACACCACACTGTACCCCAGAAGTGCATTAATGTACATAGTTACCATTCAATAAAAAAAAAAACAAGAAATCAATTTACATCTCTTAAATGGAAAAAAAATTTAAAAACTTTATAATGTTGTGGATATGAAAATAAAAAAAATTCTTCTACTAATAGAATCCTAGCCTGATACAGCCAATCTGACATTATTTATTCCAGTTATATATACTTAATAGATATAAATTCATGTAATTTATAAATTCTCACTCAGGTCATTAAGAGCCATGCACAAGAATGCTCACTGAAGCATTATTTGTGAAGGAAGGAAGATGAGCAGCATTTTGGACATGAACCACTAGAAAAGTAGAGAGGTTAACTGTGGTGGGCACAGAACATAGAGAATCAGGGAGCAGTTAGAAACAGCAGATGTATGTATATATAACAACTTGGATGGATCTTAGAACAAAGCCTAGTGAAAAAAGTATGAAACTATGACATATAACACATTATCAACAGATAATTTTAAATAAATGAGCAAAAACATCCTCAGTTAATCTAAGAGTTTGTCTATTTTGTTGATTTTTCAAAGAACCAACTTCAGGTTTTATTGATGTTTTCTCTATTGCTTTTTATTTTTTATTTTTAGCAAGTTTTGGCTGCGGTTGGGTTTGAACCCACCACCTCTGGCATATGGGGTTGGCGCTCTACTCCTTTGAGCCACAGATGCCGCCCTCTATTGCTTTTTAAGTTCTCAATTTCTTTTCTCTCTGCTCTAATCTTTATTATTTCCTTCCTTCTGCTAGCTTTTAGTATAATTTGTTCCTTTTCTATTTCTATAAGTTATAAAAGTAGGTCAATTTGATATTCTTATATTTATAGCTGTGAATTTCACCCTTAGTATTGCTTTTTTTGCCATATCCCATGAGTCTTGGCATGTTATGTTTCTTTTTTTTTTAATTTTTTTTTTTTAATTTTATTTGAGACAGAGCCTCAAGCTGTCCCCCTGGGTAGAGTGCCGGTGGCATCAAAGCTCACAGCAACCTCCAACTCCTGGGCTCAAGCGAGTCTCCTGCCTCTGCCTCCCAAGTAGCTGGGACCACAGGCACCCGCCACAATGCCCGGCTATTTTTTGGTTGCAGCTGTCATTGTTGTTTGGCGGGCCCGGGCTGGATTCTAACCTGCCACCTCAGGTGTATGTGGCTGGTGCCTTAGCCACTTGAGCCACAGGCGCCGAGCCGGCATGTCATGTTTTAATTTTTATTTGTCTCTAAATATTTTCTTTCTTTCTTTCTTTCTTTTCTCTCTCTCTTTTTTTTTTTTGAGAAAGAGTCTCACTATGTCACCCTTGGTAGAGTGCTGTGGTGTCACAGCTTACAGCAACCTCAAACTCTTGGGCTTAAGTGATTCTCTTGCCTCAGCCTCCCAAGTAGCTGGAATTACAGGTACCTGCCACAACATCTGGCTATTTTTTGGTTGTAGTTGTCATTGTTATTTTTTTTTTTGAGACAAGAGTCTATGTTGCCCTCAGTAGAGTGCTGTGCTGTCACAGCTCACAGCAACCTCCAACTCTTGGGCTTAAGCGATTCTCTTGCTCCAGCCTCCCAAGTAGCTGGGACTATAGGCGCCTGACAGAAAGCCCAGATATTTTTTTGTTGCAGTTGTTTAGCTGGCCTGGGCCAGGTTTGAACCCACCATCCTCAGTGTATGTGGCTAGCACTGTAACCACTGTGCACTGAGTCTGTAGTTGTCATTATTGTTTTGGCAAGCCCAGGCTGGTTTTGAACTCACCAGCTCTGGTGTATGTGGCTGGTGCCCTAGCAGCTGAGATATAGGCATCGAGCCTGTCTCTAATTTCCCCTGTGATCTATGATTCACTGGTTGTGTGAGTGTGTTTTTTAATTTCTTTGAATTGGTGAATTTCCCAGTTTTCCTTCTGTCATTGATTTCTAACATCATCCTCTTGTGGTAAGAAAAGATATTTTGTATATTTATTTTGTTAAATATATGACTTAATTTGTAGCCTAACATAGTTTTATTCTGTAGACTGTCCCATGTGTATTTGAGAAAAACATGTATTCTGTTGTTTTTAGGCATAGTATTCTGTGTACCTCTGTTAGATCTTGTTGGTTCATTATGTTTAAGTCCTGTCCTAGTCTGTTTCACTACTGCTATAACACAGTACTTGACACTGGGTAATGTATAAGTAATACAAATTTATTGTCTCATCGTTCTGGAGGCTGAAAAGTCCAAGACTGAGGGGCTGCATCTGCTGGGAGCAGCAGCACCATAGTATGGTAAAAGACATTCCATGGCAAAAGGGAGATCAAGAGACAGCCAAACTTGTATTTATAACAAACCTACTCTCAATAGATTACTAATTACTATTACATTATTAATGTAATAATGGATTGCATTAATCCACTTCTTAAAGGTCCCACCTTTCAATACTATCTCATTGCACATAAATTTTCCAATACACTAACTTTAGAGAACATTTTTACACTGCAGCATTTCCTTTATTTTTTTACTTACTTTCATTTTGGTGGTTATATAGCATGTTCCAATAGTTACCATACATAGGGGAAAAAGTGGCAAATTGTAGCTAACTGTACATTTATTTACAAAATATTCATTATAAAATTTTACAAAGAGGTGGCCAATATGCAGAGAATATTTTGAGAATATTTCATGAAATTTCATAATGAATATTTCATAAATAAAGTCACATTTAGCTATAGTTTCCCATTTTCCCTATGTATGGTGATGTTTGGGACACCTTGTATATCTTTTTGAGCATGGAGTATTAAAGTCTCCAACTATTATTGTGGGACAATTCTCCCTTTACTTCTGTCAAGTTTTGCTTTATACATTTTTATAGCTTGTTATTAGGTGCATAAATACTTTTAAATTTTTATATATTCTTGATGTATTGCACATTTTATTAATGTATAATGTCCTTCCCTGTCTCTTGTAATTTTTCTTGATTTAAAGTCTATTTTGTCTGTTATTAGTACAGACACTCCTGTTTTTTATTCTTATTATTTGCATCTTTTCAATTCTTTCACTTGCAACCTATTTGTTTCTTTAGATCTAAAGTGAATATTGTATATGACATATAGTTCAATCATGGCTTTTTATCTCTGTGCCAGACTCTGTCTTTTAATTGTAATGTTTATTTATTTGTTTGTTTGTTTGTGTGTGTGTGTTTTGAGACAGAATCTCTCTCTGTGCCCTGAGTAGAGTGCCATATAGCTCATGGCAACTTCAAACACTTGGGCTCAAGCAATCCTCACCTCAGCCTCCTGAGTAGCTGGGACTACAGGCCTGCACCACAATGCCTGGCTAGTTTTTTTACTTTTTAGTAGAGACAGAGTCTTACTCTTGCTTAGGCTGGTCTTGAACTCCTGAGCTCAAACAATCTTTGGCCTCCCAGAGTGCTAGCGTTACTGGGATAAACTCCCATGCCCATCAATCCATTTACATTTGAAGTAATTACAATAAGAAGAAACTTACTTGTGATATTTTGCAGTTTGTTTTCTTTGTGTCTTACAATTTCTTTGTCCTTTGTTTCTTGATTTATTATATTTTTTGTATGTTTAGTTGATTTTTTTGTAGTGAAACATTTTAATTTCTTTTGTGTATATCCTACAGTTATTTTCTTTATGGTTACCATGGGGATTACATTTAACATCTTAAAGTTATAACACTCTAATTTGAACTTATACCAGCATCATTTCAACAACATAAAAACACTTTGCTCCTATGCAGCTCCTTCTTCATCCCTTTCAGTTATTGATGTTGCAAGACATAATTGTTTTTTATTTTCTATTTTTTTGAGACAGAGTCTCATGCCATCACCCTTGGTAAAGTGCTGTGGCATCACAGCTCACAACAACCTCAAACTCCCAGGCCTAAGCAATTCTCTTGCCACAGCCTCCCAAGTAGCTGAGACTATAGGCGCCTGCCACAACGCCTGGCTAATTTTTGGTTGTAGTTGTCATTGTTTGGCAGGCCTGGGCTAGATTTGAACCCACCAGCTCCAGTGTATGTGGTGGGTGCCCTAGCCACTGAGAAACAGGTGCCAAGCCCACATGATAATTTTTTTTTTTTTGAGACAAAGCCTCAAGCTGTCCCCCTGGGTAGAGTGCTATGGCATCACAGCTCACAGCAACCTCCAACTCCTGGGCTCAAGTGAGTCTCCTGCCTCCGCCTCCCAAGTAGCTGGGACCACAGGTGCCCGCCACAACGCCCAGCTATTTTTTGGTTGCAGCCGT